>JAJMHY010000025.1:171092-196927 GCA_030583325.1 Saccharomycopsis selenospora
AAAAAAAAAAAAAGCAAAAAAAAAAAAATAATGAAAAAAAAGTCAATAAATAATTATACTAGTAAAATATCCTTTTAACATTACATGAAAAGAATGTATATTTATTGTTAATTACTATTTCAACAAAATTGTTTTTTAATATATATTATAGAATCAAGAAAATATTCATTATTACTATGTATTAGAACCAGCTAAAATATAATAATTACACTATACCATACTAGAAAAGGGAACATAAATAACGACAATAGATATAATATAACTACACAAAGAAAAGAAAGATCTCAAAATAATTCTTAAGGAACAAGAAAAAAGCAAAAAAAAGAAGCCTAATATAATATAACAATAAGCAATGTCAATACCAGAGAATCTATACTCTGCAACATATTCCAATGTGCCGGTATTTGAATTCTTGATCAATGGTGGATCAGTGATGAGAAGAAAGACCGATAATTGGGTTAATGCAACACATATTCTTAAAGCTGCAAATTTCGCAAAGGCTAAAAGAACAAGAATTCTTGAAAGAGATGTACAAACCGGGAAACATGAAAAAGTTCAAGGTGGGTATGGGAAATATCAAGGGACTTGGGTTCCGTTACCAGAAGCTAAAATTATCGCTGAAAGATTTGACGTTGATAAAGTTTTATACCCAATATTGAATTTCAATCAAGAAGAAGGTAAACCCGAACCCCCTATTGCTCCAAAACATCATCATAAAGCCAGCTCTACTGCTTCATTTAAATCTTCAGCATCCACAAGAGCTGCTAAAACTGCATCTACAAGATCATCTACTGCGGCTGCTATCGCATCTACTAGATCATCCAGTTCATCACCTAAATTAGCTAAAAGAAGTTCAACAGTGCCTGCTAAAAGAACAAGAACTTTGAAAAGCAACAACAGTACTGTAAATGCCAATAATAATAATAATAATAATAATAATGATAGTGATATGCCATTACCTAAAAGGAGAGGTCGTCCTAAACGTTCTGAATCATTAATAGAGAAAAAACCAACTGGTAATAATTTTAATGCTGATAATGATGAAGGCCCAATTTCTTTACACGGAAGAGCCAATAATAATAATAGTTTACTAAAGACTTTTGAAGATAATAAACCGGATTTAATAGATAACAACAACAATAATAACTCTTTATTGAAGAATAATAATGATAATTCAACAATAGTAAAGAAAAAGCGTGGAAGAAAACCTAAAAATTCTTTAACCCAAATGTCTTTAGATGAATCAATGATCAAGGCTTCACAATTCACATCACTTAAAACCCCAGTAAAAAATAGTATTGCTAATAAACTCAGAGACTATGTTAATGAAAATTCAAGTCCTTTAAATGAAAATGATCTTAGGCATTATTTTAACGAACATGAGGAGGAAGATGACGATGAAGATGACGACGATGAAGAAGAAATGCTTAATCAAATTATTAAAGAAGAAAATAGTAAAGTGCTAGTCAATAATAATAATAATAGTCATGGTAGTAGAATCAATAGTGGACTCATTCATGAATATAATTCAGGAGGAATAGCCAATAATCATATTAATAATAATAACAACAATAATAACGTGCTACCAGGAAAAGAAACTGAAGTTGATGCTAATGGTAATAAAGTATCTGGATTAGGAATATTAAAACCTGTTAATGATAATAGTAATAACATGGAATTAATGGTGACATCACCACCACAGAGTGTTATCACTGACAAAAATGGTAGCGGTAAGAATAGATGGTCTGAAGCTAATGATTATACTAAAAAGTTAATAAATTATTTCATGAAACCAGACGATAAATTAAATGATGATTTTCAATTACCAGAATTTTTATTACATCCACCAGAAAGTTTTAATGTCAATGATCCAATTGATTTAGAAGGAAACACTCCATTACACTGGGGGTGTGCTGTTGGCGATTTATCAGTGATTGAGCTATTATTAAATTTTGGTGCCAGTGGGATTTCTAAAAATCGTAAAAGTGAAGTACCGATGATGAGAATCGTGCGGTTCAATAATTCTTACTCCAAAAGAACTTTTGCGAAAATCCTTGATTTATTAAGAGATACTATATTTGAAGTTGATAATAAAGGACGCTCAGTTTTACATCATATCACTCATGCATCAAATTCACATCAAAAACATAATGCTGCAAGATACTATCTCGAGATATTGTTAGGGAAAGTCAGTGAGCTTTATACCCAAGAAGAATTAAATCAATTTATAAATTTATGTGATATTAAGGGGAACACTGCACTTTTCTATGCTTTACAAAACAATTCTAGAAAATGTGGTAAAGTGTTGCTTAGTTATCATGCTAAAGTTAATATCAAGAATAACAAAGGTCAATCTGCTAATGATCTATTACAACTTAGTTATCCATCTACTCCTAAATTAGTCAATAATTATCAAAGAATTTCAAGGAATTTGAACAAATTATCACCAATATTATCACCACCTTCTAAAAGATATGAAATAAATAAGCGTGTACTGACAAGTGATTCCAGCAATAACAACAACAATAATAAAACTCTCAATGGCGATGAATCAATAATGCGGTCATTACCATATTTTTTGGAAGCTCCTAAATATTCCGAAGTAGTAGTTTCTGAAACTCAAAGAGTAGCTGCAACATTAATGGAAGAAATTAATAAATATGCTAATGTCTGCGATGAAGAAATCAAAAAGAAGATGATTTTAATTAATGATTTGAGCGAATATTATGGAGATTTATTGGCGGAAATTAACAGAATTGAAAAAAGCATCATTGAATCGTCATGCTCTACGGAAGTAGACTCTAATTCTGATTATCATTCTAGTAATAAAAATGAAGGTAACGGTGAAAGTATTAGCGGATCTCCAGTTAAATACAGTGAAAAGGCTCAAAATATCATGGATGCTAATTATAATAATCTCTTGAAAAGAATTGGTAAAGAAGAAGAAGCACTAAAGAATAGTATAACATCATGCGAAGACTTTTTGAATAAATCGCAAGGATTTATTTTACAAAAGAAGGAGGAAAATGAGAATGATATTCACTCTGAAGATGAAACTGATGGTGGTGAAAAAGTAAAATTAATGATCGATATTTGTAAATTACAACTAAACCGTGAAAAATTGACTACAGATATTTTAGGAAATTTCCAACTTAGTGATAATAATAACGATAATGCCAAAAAAGATGATTCTGCCATTTCAAGAAATAGAAAAGTTCAATTATACAGAAGATTAGTAGCTAGTTGTTGTTCGGTTGATATTGGAGAGGTTGATAGTTTAATTGATGTTATTATTAGTAATTTGTGAAAAAAAAGATGCCATTGCTAAGTCAATATATATATTTATTTATGTAGGTAATTAATTAATTTATTTATGAATCTATGAATATTTATTTATTATCATTATCATTAAGCTTTAGTACCAATGACACGAACTCTTTTAACACCACCATCTGGGATGATTGTTAAAGAAACATGCGAGTATACTTGGTTATCGGCATTAGTCAAATCAGCCTTTTTATAAAAATGTTGTTTATGAGGACCAGTTTTTGTTTGTGGAACAATAACTTTCCAGTCAGCATCTTTGTAATCAGGCTTATGTTCTTTAGTGTTTAAACCTTTAATAATAATCAGTTGCGGGAAATTACCTTTGAAATTTGCAGTATCAACTATAACTTCATCGATTTTAGTCAAAGCACCTAATTTAATAATAACCCAATCAACATGACCAGGGGTTCTTGATCTTTTAGTCTCCCATCCATCAGACATATCATGACCTCTACCAGGAAGTAATAAATTATCAGCCGTACCAAAATGTTGATCAGAGAATGAAACGGCAACCCCACCATAGTTGACTGAAGCGAGATCAATTAATTGAGATTGATCCTTTGGGAATAATGGGACAACTTCACCGTATAATCTAAATCTTGCAATCCCACCATCTGGGTACATTCTTAATCTTGCATGGGTATAAGCGGTTTCCGTGAGTTGATTTCTAGCAAAGAAAAATCTTTGAGAAGGGCCACATTCTAATTTAGGAAGCACTGGCTCCCATTTAACTTCATCAAAATTAGGACTAGCGGATTCTAATCTTGCAGCTTCAACAGAAATATGTGGAGCATGGTTACCATTAAAAAAGGCAGTATCAACTTCAGCAGCGATCAATCTTGCTGAACTGACACCTAATTTAAAAATAACCCAATCAGCTTCTTCGGTGTTGTGTCTTCTAGTTTCCCAACCGTCATACCAGGCACCCTTTTCAGTGAATTTATTTGGTAATCTTATTGGAGCCTTCGGTTCAATCAAGTTTGTTGCATCAGCAAACCATTCGTCTGAAAATTCAAGCACTTGACCACCCACTTTTTTCCCAATTACGTCAGTGTATTTACTAACAATATCTGCAGCGAATTGTTCTTGAGTTAATGTTGAAACAGCCATTGTAAATATTAAAAAATGAAAATGATTTTAGTTATTTGCTTTGAATTGTGATTTTAATGATCTAAAGTAACAAAAAAAAAAGAGAAAGGATTTTAAAAAGAATAATCTGGAGAAGTGACTCAAAGGAATTCTTCAAGTTTTTATTTTAATTTTTTCATAAAATAAGAGAAATTTTGCTTCTTATCATGAAAATCTGATTGGCAGCGGAAATTCCCCGAAGGTGAAAACATTAGGCTCGCCGGTCAGAAAGAAAATTAGAAAAAAAAACACACAAAAAAAATTTTGTTGCAAAGGTTTTATTTCTTGGATATTTGCAATTTACAGACAATGACAAATAATTTGAAGAGAGAGAGTATTAATTATCTATTTTTATTTGATAATAATATATGTGTATATAATATAATAGTGGAAGATATGGCTTAAGCATAATAAAAATCTTGAGTAAGATCAATTAATTGGTCATAAGTATATTCAAATGGGTCATCATCTTTGCCAACAGTTGAAGAATTATTGACCACGGTTGATTTGGCAGTAAAATCAAAGGTATTACAATTTATACTATCAATATCAAATCCCTTATAATTAATATATTTTGATAAATGGTCATCAACCAGTTGTTCCGACGAAATTGTATGATCACTAGAATTAAGAATACTACCTAGAGGACTGAATTGCATAACTTTCCGAATGTTGAATAATTTAGTCATTTGTGATTTAGTATCTTCAGTGACATTATCAAATTTGAATTTATTAATATATAAGCTTAAGAAATCAACCCAAACCAAAGAATTATGAGAATTATCACAGAAGAATGTAAACACACAATGGCCATCTTTATCGAACAAAGAAATTTTAGTGATTTTATTCTTTGATGGGATAGATATATAAGTATCAGCACTAATATTGCTGCTTCGATAAAGAGATGATGATTTGTTGAAGTCAAACTCACCATTTTGGAAATGCAAAGAAGTTGAATTACTAGCTTTACGTTGAAGTTGCATCATGGATTTTTGTTTGTTAGTAAGGGAAGACATTGACAAATTAAATTTGTTTATTGATAATTGGTAGTCTCCATTAAAACTACTATCAGCATCGTCGCTATCATTAACTTGGATTTTTTTAATTAAAGATAGTTGAATTCTTTTAGCATTGCTAGAGTCCAAATTTATTCTACCATCGTTAGAATTTTTCGGTTCTTTATAATTTAAAGGGAATAGTTTATAGAAAATTGACGACTTATCAGGAGATAACATGATATAGACCTTCTTTTTAATAGGCTGGAAACTAGGATTATTCAAATAACAAAAATTACCTCTAGCCAATTCTAAAAACCGTTGATTAATAATGAATAATTTCAAATCATCAGAGATTAATTTGTCGAAATTTTTAGTATCATTAGTAGAAATTATCTTGGAATATTGATCATTCTTATAAAAATCTAATTGAATTTCACGCATTTTTTGATAATTGATTTTCAATAATTCACGTTTAGCCAAATCGAAATCATCTATGATTTCTGGATTCATGTTTAAATATCTGAGATCTAATTTAAGTAATTCAATGATTGATTTCATATCATCATTTAAACGTGGTGGAATTGATAGAATCAGCAGCCTCAGTTGGGTAAACAGCAGTTGAATTGAACTGCTGCTGCTATCAGAAGAAATAGAAGAATCAGATCTAGTAATTTCTGATGAAGCAGTTGCAGCCGTGCTTAAGTCATCAATTGGATATGAAAGTTCAGCTTTGGAATCTTTCCAGTATTCAAAAGATTTGTTTAATAAAATGGCTACAACTTGATCATAATTAATCACAATTTTCCGGAAAATTTTATATTCTTCGGCATTACTATCTTGAGATTTACTTTCATCATTTATTAATTGATCAATCATAGAAATAATCTGGAAAATCATTTCAACTACTGGAAAAACATGAGATTGAGTGGTTTCATTGACTAAACAGTAATACTTGGCGACTTTTTTTTTAAATCTCAGAGACACACGATTTTGACAAAATGATACGAAATTGATAATGGTTGAAAGTTCATGATAATTGTTTAAAATATGTTGTTTATAAATCTCAAGATTCAGTAGCAGTCTTTTCAGCGTGACCAGCCGCAACAGACGAGACAGATGCAGATTAGCTGACGATTGTTTACTTATTTTATTAGTAGCAGATTCTTGATAAGAGCCAGCTGACGAAGGCGGTGTAAACACTGTATTAGTAGTATTATTAATAGGGACAAATTCAATTGAAGATGATTTCTTTTTAAGAGAAGAAGAATATCGCTGTTTTTCAGTTAAGTTATTAGAAGGAAGAATTGAAATATGTTTCATGCAAATACTAGCTTCAGTTAGTATTTGCAAATGTAATACATTTCCAATAGGATTAAATTTAACTTTTTTCAAAATGTCTCTAAAGAAAAAATGAGTTTTAATGTAACTTTGAAGGATTGGTAAATAAACAGGTGTAGGTAATATTCTATTTTTGAAAAGCACAGTACTTATGGATTGTGATAATCCAATTAAATGAGATTGAAGGTAGTAGTTAACTCCGATATCCAAATTAGCTTCATAACAAAGAGGAATGAAATGAGTTGCGATAAATTCACAAGTGATCTTGACAGTAGAACTTTTTCTAGTTGATAATCGAATTACACAGTTACTGATAAATTTAGGGAAATTTGTGTAAACCGAAAAGAAATTTTGGAAATTATTATTATTGTTGTTGGTTAAAGTAGTAAGTTTTTCTAAGAAATCACCACGTAAATAGGCAGTAAATATTGAATAAACCGCATCATCATAAGGATATTGCAATGAATATTTTATTAGTTTTTCTATTAATTTAGTATCATTGAAAACAGTATTATATTGAAGAGAAGGCCCAAGGAAATGTATCACTTTTGATAAAGTAGTAATTGAGTTAATAGTTTCGCGATCTTTATATGATAACTTAATGATATTTTTTCGTAAGACTTCAACAAAATGAAGTCCAATTCTTAATAAAAGTTTCTCATTAGGGAATTTAACACGATAATTTTTTAAAAAAGTATTTATAGTTTTTGCATTATTCAATTCGTCCATCTTGCCTTCCAAATATACTGTCATATTTCAATGGATCTTTTATTGTGTGGGAAGGTGCAAAAAGCAAGAACTTTGCAAGAAGCAAAAGAAAATCAAACACACAGAGTAAAAGTATTTGATTGATGGTGAGTGATAATATATATGTATCAATATCAACATAAAAGAGAAAAAGAAAAGAAAAAAAAAAGTATGAAGGAAATTCAAAATAAAGGAGATTTAAATATATATATAAAACAATAAAATAAAAATATAAACTAAATTCTGCGATTCCAAAAGGCTAAAAATCTAAGGACCAAAAGATAATGTTTTTTCTCTCTTTTTTTTATTTATTTTATTATATCACATAGCATTAGTATAAAAGTATATTAATTACAAGAAAAGAACAACAAGATCATATGCTATATATATATTAACATATCGTCAATGAATAATTAATGAATAAAAACAATTAAATTATCTATTTCTCTCTTGTATTTTGTAAGCCCAAAAATTTTTAAATTAAATTGGGACCTTACTTTAAAGAAATAAACTTTAGGATTTGTCCTCGCAATTTTATAATTAGAAATATAAATCTATTGATAAAAAAATATTGATTACCACTATTGTAGATAGCACTAGTAATATCGATAATGACTTGTTGTTTGAAAAATAGTATTCATCGTTGAATATTTCTTTTTGTGTTAATTAATATCATAGATCTTCTATACTAATGGCCGGTATGTGTGACACTACCAAGGGGAGGGTACTTTTTTTTAGTTTAAAATAGTAAGAAGGGATTGCCGACAATAAATTTCAATGAATTGTGGAAATTCACCTAATGCACCTAATCACCATCGACTGTTGGTATACATATACTGTTAGAGTGTACGCCAGTGATTTTGAACAGGCCCCTGGGTATGGAGTCACAATGTGCCAATCCTTTTTCCTTTTGCCAGTCTATGGCTATTTTTCAATTTTAGTTTCAAACTTTATTATGGCACTTAGACGATCTCTTATTCTTTCTCTTTCTTTTTATGAGTAGTCTTCTTTTTGTTATTGTCTTTAAGGATCTGTCAGTCTATAGATATAATTACCAGAAAATTGCCATATAATCTGTTGGCGATTAGAAATATCTTTAGATAAGCCAACAATGTTCGTTCAAAGTTCAAAGTATTTTATTATTGTTATTATTATTACTCCAATTCATCATCATCATCATTATCCTAAATTTTATAATTTCAAGCAATTGCTTCTCCGTCCTATTTTTCAAATTAACATCAATCTAGACGAAATAAATAGGAAATTTTATCCAATATTGTACCTTCTCATTGTAAATAGCATCGCTTGTTGTATAATATACTATTGATGAATTTTCGTTTTTTGGCAAATATAATTTCCTTCAGTAATACTGTATTTGTCTACATACAAGTAAGAAATTTTCTGTGGCCACATAAAGCAATTCTTTATGATCTCTTCCATGGCTTTCACTTTAATATGCCAAAACATGCACACTAACGCACATATCACAACTTCAGACCCTGGCGACGCTTGACATCAGCTGACTCGTATTTGAAGCGGATTTAATAAAGTTCTCCGGAAAATTCGTTTTTTTCTCCATGTTTGTGCTTTTACTAAAAAACAAAGTTTCATTGGACGAACAATAGATTACCTTACCGGAATTATGCATTTATACCAATCAATCCGGGACAATCCCGGAACAATATAAATTTATTCAATTAAACATAGTCTAAGTACTTTTGATGGAATCATTGGCATTATTCATTTAAGAGATATCATCAATTTCTTGGAAATCATCGGAATTCTATAATTTATCATCTATTATCACTTTCATTGTGATTATCACTCATTTGGTGATGTGTTCTTTTTCATTTTTGCCATGGCTGAAAAAAAAGAAGATTTAGATTTTTCTTTATTTGTATTTATACGTTTATGTGGAACGATCAGCATATATATCCCACATGGGTTCTTGGTCAATCGAATGTTGCATCATACACCAGAGCTTGTTTTATTTATTTTTATTTTTTATTATTATTTATTATTATTTTTTATTATATGTTTTTTTATTTACCCTTTTTATTTCATTTACTTATCTGTATTCCTTTTTTAGGGGGGTCCCAATCAGATAAAAATTCATTTTGACTAATCCTAAACAATTATTTCCGACCAACTGATTACAGTTTTTTTGCTCATTTTTTTTTTGTTGTAAATAAAAATTTTTTTTAATATAAATATCTTATCAATTCCTCTTCATACACTAAATATTTATTCATTTATTACATTTATTTCAAGCCGTTGGTTATTTCATCAAATCAAAAATAATTAATTATTTTTTTTGCTAATATTTTTTCGCTATTATATAAATATTTATATCAATTTCTAGAATGAGAGGACTTCTTTATTTAGGTAACAAAAGCATCGCTTTTTCTAAGTCGGTTAAAGAGCCAGCTATTAAGGTTGCTAAAGAAATGATCATCAACGTCGCCTACTGTGGTATTTGCGGATCTGATCTTCATGAATATTTAGATGGTCCAATTTTCTTCAAGAATGCTGCTGCCAAAGGTGACGAGTTATCAAATGAAAAATTGCCATTGTGTTTAGGCCATGAATTCTCCGGAATTGTTTCTAAAGTCGGTCCTGACGTCACTAAATTTAAAGTCGGTGATCGTGTTTGTGTTGAAGCTACTGCCCATTGCAGCGATAGAAAAAGATTCGTTGATAACAATCCAAGAATCGACACCGAGACCTGTACTGCTTGTGACAAAGGTCTCACCAATGCTTGTCATTTCTTGAATTTCACTGGGTTGGGTTATGTTGATGGTGCCATGTCCGAAAGGGTCGTTGCTTCTGAAGATCATGTCATTAAGTTAAGTGACAAGATTCCTTTAGATGTTGGTGCTTTAGTTGAACCACTTTCTGTTGCATGGCATGCAGTCAGAATCTCTGGTTTACGTAAGGGTGACAGTGCTTTAGTGTTGGGTGCTGGTCCAATTGGTCTTGCTGCCATTTTAGCATTACAAGGCCATCAAGCTGGTAGCATTTACGTCAGTGAACCAGCTAAAATTAGAAGAGACCAAGCAGTTAAACTTGGGGCTATTGCTATCAATCCTTTCGATTACAAGACTACTGATGCTTGTAGTGAATATCTTAGAAAGATTTCCCATGGTGGATTCCAATACTCATTTGATGCTTCTGGTGTTCCATCAACTTTCAAGACTTCTATTGATGCTTTGGGTGCCGGTGGTAAAGCCGTTAATATTGCTATTTGGCCAGACAAGCCGGTTGATTTCAAGCCAATGGATGTCACTTTAGAAGAAAAGAGTTATTGCGGTTCTATGTGCTACACTCCTCAAGATTTCCGTGAGGTCATCAACGCTATGGATAAAGGGTTAATGAGTATTGAAAAATGTAAACAATTAATCACTGGTAAGGCTAAGATTGAAGATGGTCTTGAAAAAGGTTTCAAAGAATTAATTGAACATAAAGATAAGCATATAAAGATATTATTAACTCCACATGAAGATTTAAACTTCCAAGGTTAAAATCATATCTTTTTTAATTACTGATTTTTACAGTTACTCACCCTTTGTTTTTTCTTTTCTCATATAAGATGTAGTTTATGATTTGTTTATTATTATTTTTTTTCAATATATTAAGATATTATTTTGTTCTTATAGAGATTGCAATCACATGACCGTATTTTTATAAAAATATTAAAAAAATATATTTATATATATAAATTCCAAAAAAAAACAATATTTTGCCGAAGAATGTCGACTTGACAATAAATAAAAAAAATATATTAAGACAAAAATGGTGGTCAGGGATAAGATATTGGTGATTGGAGGTGAGAAGACAGGGAAGTTTACAATTATTAAAAAATTATTTAATTCATTACCAAAAGATATTCCGAAAAATCAGCGACAACATTGTGGAATAATTCATGAAGTTGAATTAGCCACTAAATATTATAAAAAAGATATATCAATATGGATCGATGATTTCCTGGAATTAGATGAAGAAGAAGGTCAAAATTCCAAGGCAACAACAATAACAATGAAAGATGATAAAGTGCAACCTTTTTTAGAGTGGTCTAAGATATTTCAGAAAGATGAATACAAAGAAATCCGAGAAGTAATCGCTGGTGTTATAATGTGTGTGAATATAGATCAATTAACTGATAAAGAAATAGAAACAATAAGTCAAGAATTAATAAAACTTAAAGCAACCTTTAATGGTGATAGTGATGATCAATGGGATGGATTTATCATGATAACATGTAAAAATGATGGTGATGGCAATTTAAAGACTAGCACTGTTGCACAAGAAATTTTTTGGGATAATGATTTGGATTACATTGAATATAAATCTGATGATAAGTTCGATACAGTGATTGAATATAATGAATATGGTGATAAGATTGGATTACCTAGAATTAGAGAAATTATAGAATGCTATGATTGGCAACAAATCGAAAAAATCCAACAAAAGGTAGTGGCAGCCAAAGAAGATGTTAAAGAAGACGTTGAAAACCCCGAATTAACAAAATCATTACTTGAAAACCAAGACATTGAATTTGATGAATTAGTGAATAAAATTAAAAATGCCAAACAACAATCATCTAATGTTAAAGATGTGAAAGAACGCGAGAAATTTGCTCGAGATTTCATTGATGAGATATATAAATATTTATAAGCTAGTTTTTACAAAGGTAAATATATAACAAAAGGTAACAGATTATATTATTAAAATTAGTATATAAAGAATAATTTCATAAAAAAGATAATAAAAGTAAACTGTCTTAATGGTGTCTTCTTTGTTCGGCAATAACTTGAGTTAATTCTTCTAATTTAGCCTTGGATCTCTTGAGAGTACCTAATCTCTTCTTAGCTAATTTCTTAGCTCTCTTTTCACTAGAGTTTCTTAATAAATCAATAATTCTCTTTTCGTATGCGGATAAACCAGCAACTTCAGAGACTATACTTCTAACAAAGGAAGCTCTCTTGGATAAAGCACCTTTTCTGTAAGAGATTTTTGGGGCAACAGCCTTTGGGGTGACTTTGTGACCTTTGTTTAAACCAACAGCAATACCTATTCAAAAATTAGTTAGTATTATTTGCACATTAAATTTCTTTTGGGTTGCATAGATGATATGGATATATTAAGATGATGATGGTAGTGCGATAGATTTTTTCAAGTTGAATTTCCGATGTTCACTTTGATGAAAACCCTTTTTCTGTCGAACATATAGATAATATTCTCTTCTTATTAATCATATTAAAATTAATATTCTAATCTAGGTTAATTATTGATTGGTAAGTTCCTTTTGTTGTTGTTGTTGTTGTTGTTGTTGATAATTCATAAAACTTCTCGATAGATATATATATATATATATATATAACCCACAATTTTCCATATATATAAATAGCACTTCATTAAAATTGTTTGTAAATACAAATGATTATCCAATAGATGATTCATTCCATTTCTTATTCTCTTATCCCCTTTAAGATATTCGTCTTTTTTTTCAATATTATAATCATAAAATTTTCTCCCATCTATATCCCAAAACTAAACAAATGAAATCCCATCCTTTATATAACCCATTACCATAATATATTATATCATCCCTTGTTATCTTTATTCTATTTTATTACATACCAGATTTAGCCATTTTTAATATATTTTATTTTGATGTATAGATTATCTTGTTATTGATATAAATAATATAATATATTCAATGGGAAACGATATAATATCTTATAAAGAAAATTTTCAATAAAAGAAATTTTTTTTCTTCAGTTTTACAAAAAAAAAATTTTTTTGAAAAATCCCATCAGGGCCAAAATGAATAAAGAAAAAAAAGTGTATTAACTTAATTTAAACTATATAATAAAACTAATGGTTTTGAGCGATTGGATAATTATATATATTTTTCTCTTTATTCTTCACTTTAAAATAGTTTCAAGAATTGCAATAAGAAAAACAAAAAAAAAATTTCAAAAAAAGTGACTGTTTTATATATGCATGTGACATATACCACGTGAAATAGGGCTTTTTATTTTCTAGTGGTAAACTCTCTCTCATCTTTTTTTTCTTTTTTATTAAATGAAATTCCTAGCATTATTACATCTCTCATCTCTTGTGGAATTACAACTTTTATAGTGATAAGTTCAATTAATTATAATAATAAATCAATAATGTCATCAAGGTCAAGATATTCAGATCCTTGTAAACCACAAGCATGTGCTATCCAAGGTATGTAAAATGCTTGCTTGCAAGTAAAATTATTATTACACAGAGGGAAAATACTAATATACAGACTGCAATTAGATTGTTTGAAAAGTAGCGGGTATAACGAAGCAAAATGTACAAAACTAATAGATGAATTATATGACTGCTGCCATGATTTTTACAAAACTCAAGGAGAACAGGCAAAGACTCCATGTTGTCCAATCCCAAGATTATTAAAATTCAAAATGAAACAACGACAACAAGAAAAACTTGACGCCGAACTAGTACATAGATAATTCTACAAGTATATATATATAATAAATAACTTTTAATATGATGATAAAAATGTATGAATCGAGCCGCGATATTAAAATATTAAGAAATATTAATACGACGTTGAGGGCCGGAGAACCAGGTATCTCTACCGTTTTCAATCTCAGGCTGCCGCGAGCACGAAAACTCCCCTTTCGCAAAGAGAAATAAAGTCCATTCTAATGAAAGAATTACGTTTATCAATAAAGTAAAAATCGCATCGTGACTCTGGGCGCCTTGTTGTAAAAGACATTGTATGAAGAAGAAAAGAAAAAGAAGAAGAAAATAGGAAAAAGATATAAAATGATGAAAAGAAGCAGCTTGAGATTTCTTAATTTTTATACTTCAAAAAATTTTCCAAATAAAAAAAAAAATTTTTTTCCGCTAACAAAACTTCATGGTTATGCAGCGATGGCTATTTAATATCTGATTTTACATCTTATAATTAATGATATTATTTATGTGAAATGATGATTGTATTATATTATATACAGGTGAACTGACGATTTATGAAAAAAAAATAAGAAATATAAGAAAAAAAAACTACACTCTAGTTACACTAATTTGCTTGAGGTAATTTTGAGAAATCGTAATTGAAACTCTTTAATTCACTAACAATTTCATCAGCTGGGAGGTCTCTCTTTTTGTTCATAAATTCTTTGAATGATAATTCAGTATTGTTAGTTAAATGAACACCATATAATTCTCTTAATAATTTACGTTTACCAATAGATAATTTCAATCCATCAGCTTGAACCACCGGAACTTTATTAGCACTACCATTCTTGAGTTCTTGTTGTTTAACTAATATTCTAAATCTTAATTTCCAACCAGTTGGTCCTAATTCTTTAATTCTAGCAGGTTTATCTTTAGTCAAATAATTATCAATACCACCTTCTTTAGTGATGGTTCTTAACACACTAGTAGTAAGTTTAATATTAATGTCTCTTCCTAAAGTTTCACTCCATAATTTCTTTTTAATAACATTTAAAGCCCATGATCTTCTAGTTTTAATTTTAGACTTTTCAGATACTTGGTTACCAAATTGTATGAATGATCCACCGTAAAGACCTTTGTTACTTTGTTTATATATATGTGATTCTCCATATTTATATTCTGGGAATTCTGGTTTGTTCTTTGGGATGTATAACCCAACTGGAATCTTTTCTCCTAAGGCTGGTAATTTCACTTGCGCAGTCTTTCTAGACTCTATCAATTTCCATTGTCTATTCACTGGTGCAACTTTGCTAAATGATCTTATTGATATTTTATTGAACCACATCTTGTAGAATATATCTTTTTGAAGATGATTCAGGCAGCTTTTTATTCAACTTGATATTAGTTAACGCCAGAAAAATTTTTTTATTCTTTTGATTTTTTTTGTTTGGTCAAAATTCCTTTGAAAGTTCGAAAAATAATGAAAAAATTCTGATGGGTGTATACTGATTGCTACGCGCGCATCAAATTGAAAATATCTTCACAGTACTTAGTACACAATTTGATCAATATAGGTTATATGATCGATAAGTGAAGAATATTCTTACATGTGATGTAGTTTCATGATGATAAAATACAATAATATAGATATTAAATAGATAAATAACTAAAGAATCCTATTTCAATTTTTGACGTTTCTTACCAATTTTTTTATAATTTTTGAAAATGATCTTTTTAACAATTGCAATTCTTAAATTCAATTCAACGATATCGTCAATATTAAACATTGATAGCACTTTCTTATTATAAATTAAATTACGGTTATTATTGATTATCGCCCTTTGAACTAATTTAGCAAATATCGCCCATTGTTTCTTTGACCATTTATTATTATTATTATTATTATTATTATTATTATCATCGTCATCTTCGTTGCTCTCACTGCTGTTCCTATCCTCTTCACTACTCTCATCTTGCTCTTCTTGCTCACTTTCTAAAATTTTTTCATATTTCCTTATTTTACTGGCGCTTGATACACCAGCTCTTGGTGAAGCGACTCCTGGTTCAGTGACTCTTGGTGAAGCAACTCTTGAAGTGATTTTCTTAGGTGTATATTTAAGCGCTGCCTTACTTGCTCTAGGAGTAATAATTGGCCTGCCACTACTCACAGATGCTTTAATAGGGGTACTATTATTAGAACCTAGCCGATGAGCAGAATCCATGGCGTCATTAATACTATTCCTTATTGATACTAACTTTTCATGTTTCAATTTATCGTAATTATCACTTGAATTTTCTATTTGCTTTAATATTGAAGAATCGTTATCTTCATCTACTGTACTATCATAATTTACTGACACTCCACCACCACTACTTGCAATATGCAGTTTCTTTTTGCTATAACCCTGCTGGATTGGTGTTAATGTTCTCCTTATTCTATGGGTTTGAGAAGATGATTTTAAAGGTACCGTGAGTACTTTATCTGGCGTAGTACTGCCATTGGCAGTTATTTGTTGTTTATTCTCTAAGAAGGAATAACTCAACCTCTCATGAACATCTTCTTTATTATAATGGTTATCATCATCGTAACCATCATCACCATCCAATTCGGTGAAAATATCGAATTTTTTAATATTCTTACTCATGATTGTTTTCCTGTATAGATTTTTTTGATTAAATAATAGTATCCATAATTATGGATTCATGTATATTTTATATTTATTTTATTTAATGAGATTTTATTTGTTGTTTTTGTTTTTATTTTTTCTTTCTTTTCAATTTTTTTTTTGTCGGTTTTTTATTTTTCGTTCTTGTCGTTTTTTTCCTTTTGTAAAGAGAAAAACTCCCAACATGAAAGCGCAATAAGGAATTATAGGACATCGATAATCATCACTCATCATCATTGCAATAATGTGTGGATGGTAACAATCTCAGTGCCTGGTATATTATTTATGGTCCTTTTTTTTCTTGTTTGACAATGTTCTGAATAATGTAAATATTAGATACCTACTTTGACAGCTGAAGAGTTAGTGAAAAATTTTTTTTGAAGATATATTTTATTGTAATGAGATGAGTAACTTAAAAATTATTAAAGACTATATTAGAAGAAAGAAAAAAACAAAAAATAAAAGAGGTGATAGGTTAAAAAATAAAAAGAAAAAAAAATAACAAAGGTAAGTTAAAGGTGTGAAGGAGAGAGATTGAGAGATTGGAGTGAGACTGGGAAACAAAATTTAAAAACATCTAAAAACTGTATATATGATGTGTTGATAATAATAATTATTAACATTTTGGTGATTTTTTTTTTCTTTTTTTTCTTTTTTTTTTTTTTTTTTTTGGTATTTATTTTATTTATTCATCAATTAATTAATTTATTTTTTAATGATTTTGAAATTTAAACACTTTTCGTAAAACCTGGTAATGAAATTCTTAAACGATGAGTAAAGGCCATTTTAGGCACACAACCAATAAGACATAATATCCCATTTAAAACAAAATAATTTAAATCATATCTAGTGTAATGAGTAGACACTAAGAATAATATAATTGGCACTAAGAATAAGAATTTCTTAGTAGGAGTATATTGGTCTCCATCATCTATTTGTTCCCACATTGTTAGATTATCATAAGCTCCCGAATTGAAATCAAATGGAGTGCCTTTGATTTGATGAAACATGATATAACTACCAATGATATAAGAAGCATTAGTTAAAGTCCAAGATAGTTCATTACTTGAGAAGGGAAGAACATCAAAGAACAGTTTTAAAATGATTATAATACAAAAATGAATTATCCAAGCACCCTTGTGATGAACCCAAGTGGCATTAAAATTTAAAGATGCATTTTGATCATTGACTTCTTCATCGTCATCAATTTCCACATGTGAAATAATTGAAGATGATCTACGTCTTGATTTTGGCGATGATGGTGGTAATGGTGATAATGTGTTTCCAGTCATTTTAAGTATATATTTTTTAAGGGTGGCGATTTAGCGGCAAAAAAAATTGTAATATTATTTGATGATATTGCAAAATATATTAATTAATTTAAAATAAAGGCGAACTTTTTTCAAATGAATTAAATATAATTATCAAAATGATACCCAATAATAATAGTTTTGAAAATGATATAGGGGAGGGGCGTTATATTTTTTATATAATATGCTTTCTTTTTTTTATAGATATATCCGACCAATCAATGAAATCCAATAATGATGATGATACAAGGAGATTGATTAAATAACAATTGAAGAGTGAATCCTATAATTTATAATATATATATATATTAATAATAAGAGTTAGAAACAAAATTATTTATTTGATTAATCAAAAGAAAATAATATTAAAAAGAAAATAAATGTAATCGTAAAAATATTCTTCTTTTCTATATTTTAATATTTTATTATTGTGGTGATCTCTAATAAATAATTTTGATAGATAAAAAATGATTTTTATGTATTTTTTGTTTTCAAAAAAAAGTTCAGAAAAAAAATTTCCAAATGTTTTTTTTTTGTTATTTTGAGACGCTCTTCAGAGGGTAAACTGCCTTGCTTGTGAGGGGTGTCTCCCAATCCGACCAGCTTAAAATTTTCAACCGACGGGCGGTAATATTTAGTGATTTGATTGCTTGCCCCCCTAAGGCTACCAACTTGCTCCCCCTGACATCATCAAAAAAGAAAATACTAGTTAGATAAACAATTATTATTATTGCAGTCTTATTATAAAGCATGAATAGTTTCTTTTTTTATTGATTCTTGAGAAATAGTTAGAGTAATTAGGCCTTTTGATGTCTAAGGTAAAAACTGGTAAATTTTTTCTGTTCTCAAACAGGACTTACATTATCTTTCTATTTAAAATTTTTACCACAATTTCTAACACTAGAAGGATGTGATTCAATTATTAGCACTGTTATTAAGCTATTGTATTTAGCAGTCCATCTAAGTTTAAATAAGTGACCTAATATTATTCTTATTACCTGGAGTGCCATGTTACTTTTTAGGATTAATTGCGACCCATATTTTCGGTATTTCTTGAGGTTTATGTAGCAAGAAAAAGGAATTTCAAATGAACCTCTCTCTATTGGTAAAGTAACTATCCAGTATCAAGGTATCAAGGAATTAATATATTATAGATAATACATAATAAAAATGAGTTTATATCAGCAATTTCAACAAGCAACCCATACGTACCAACACTATCAATAAACAACAATTAATTTTTAGCAATAGTGCTATTATCAAATTTCTATACTATTGATATTATTAAAATGTTATTGACTAAATAGTCTCTTGACTGCCATAAATTTTCTATGTTGCAGAACATTCAATACATTGTTTATATTATTATTGCTTCGTTTTTATTTGGGGTTGGTATCATATTTTTAACCAATCCTGTTGGTGTTTACCCATAATACTTACTTTATTGGCTACTCTTACATAATGTAATGATTAATTACAGTAATCTTTAATTTAATTCAACTAGTTTATCACATAGTACAATTAATCAAAAATAACTGTATTATTTGATTATTAGTTTCTAGGTTTTCTAGGTTAATGCATATATGCATAATTGATTATTAATTAAATTACAACATTTAACATTTCGTTTATATTCATCAGGACTATTATAAATGTTTGAATAATTTCTTGATTCCAGTTTATATATTTTTTTAATGACTAATGAAGATATTTAAGAGCATACTACCATCTATATATATATATGTAATATATATTAAGGATCAATTACTACCGTTTGTTGTAATAACACTTATGTCAGTAAATTCCATATAAATTTTATCAATAAAAAACTGAGAAAAGATAAATTTTGAGAAATATCTGAATTTAGATAAATAGTATTGCTATATCAGTTTCAATCAATTGTTGATATTTATCAAACATATTATAATGAATAGCAAACATGAAGACGTTTTTGAATCATAATTTCCAAAAATATTAAATAAAGGCTATGAGCGTAATTAGTTCCCATTTCGCTCTTCAGTGTATACTAAGCCAGAACAGTTTTTGAAGAGAATTTCGCCGGAATCAGTACTTTATGTGATGGTTATATACCTCATACATACAGCAATTCAAATGTTGCCACCACTGTATATATTGAATTAAACTAGCAAGAGGCCACATTCTGATGTTATTCTGTCAGAATTTAATTCAAAATTTGAAAAAATATGTGTTCAACTCAGTACTGAGTTTAACACTAAAAAAATCATCGTTAATGTTTATAATATTATTAGCCTTGCTGCTGCAGTGCTGTTGCTTTTGATTAAAAGTGATACTTATGAGTGTGCTTAAGCTTAATTCTAATTATGTGGTTTTAGCTGATGAATTGTGTTTTAAAATGAATTGACAAGCTCTTTGTGATAGAATCCGTGATTCCCTGAGCAAGAACTATATATATAAGTTTACAAGTATAATATGAAAAGTAATTTATCTATAATAGATTATACTGAGAGAAAAAAGAATATAAAAATAGTATATAAGAAAAATCAGATTAAACTGAATAAGAATATATGCCAGTTGGATAAAGCAAATAAAAACTCTTAAAATGAATAAAACAACAGAATTTTGTAGAATAAATAAAATTAAAAGGAAATTAATATAGAAAAAAAAAATGTAGCTCTTTAGCATAAAGAAAATTGTAAAATAAGAACCTAAAAAGAAATAATATTCCGGTACCTACTATATATGATGATGATAGTAAACAGGTGTTATGGTAGTCTGTTTTTGCTTAAAATTCAATGATCACAAATGATACAGTATCAAGAAAGAAATCATTCCAATGAAAATATAGTTAAATGCCCCAATTGAGAATTGAGTATTGGAAGCACTTCCTTCATATGATTCAATTGAAATTGAAGTAGTAGATGAAATGTCTGAAAAAGCTGATTGAACATAGAAAGAAACAGAAGATTCTGATGATTCTGATGTTGACGATAATAATGTTGACATTATGCTGTTAGTAGTAGAATCGTATGAGGAAGTGTATGTAGTACATCCTGAAGAGCCACAGGAGATTATAGTTTCCGTAACAATGGCAATACTTGTAACAATATCATTACTTGTCACATCAATTGATGAATCAATGGCTGAATCAATAACTGATGTGGATGATCCGGATGTTGTTGTATATATACTACAGCCAGAAGCACCGTAGGATGTGATAGTTATGATAACTGTGGTTCGAGAATCAACAACATCCATGGATGTTGATTTAGCAATAGTATTACATCCAAGAGAATCACATGAAGTAATGGTAGGAATTTTAGTAGAAGCAATACCATTACTTGTTGCAATAAAAGTAGAAATGTTAGAATAGCCAGGGAAACTATTGATATCAGTTGTAGTATTTGTAGTAGTAATGTCAGTGGTTAAGATAGATGTAGTGGAGTTGATATTTGTAGTAGTACTAGAAGCCAATGCGGTAGTAGTGGAGTTAGTAGTTTCAGCAACAGTGCTAGTGGTTTCGGTAACAGCGCTACTACTACTCTTTGGAATGTATTCAGTAACAGTAAAAATTGATTCATCATCGTTACCAGTAACGGTAGTAAAAGAAGTTGTTGGGCCATCGTAATAAGTCGTGATGGTAGTATAACCTTGTGGAACCTCAACATCAACAATATCAGTAGCTTCATATGTTTCGGTATCGAAAGTACTAGTAAAATCCCTTGTCCAATAATAAGTACTGGTTACTGTAGTCTTTGGAATGTATTCAGTAACAGTAATGACAGTTCTAGCTTCTGTTGGGAAGATAGTGGTATAAGATGTAGTTGAGCCAGAATAATATATAGTTGTTGTTGCAGTAGCTTCTGGAATGAATTCATTGACAATAATAACGGTATCAGTACCGGTACCAGCTGGATAAATAGTTGAGTGAGAAGTAGCTGAACCTTCATAATAAGTAGTAATTGTTGTGGTTGGTTCAGGAATATCAACTACTACAGTATCGGTAGTTTCAGCAGTATAGGTAGTAATAGTAGATTCATAAGTACTAGCCCAGTATGATGTGCTAGTGGTAGTACTCTTTGGATCATATTCATTAATAGTGATAATTGTCTCAGTAGGAGACGCGTTATCTGTAATAGGGCTGGAAGCATAAGAAGTAGTAGATCCTGAATAGTATAAGGTTGATGTCGTGGTAGGGATTGGAACAAACACACTAAGGGTAAACAGACCAGGAGTGGACCAGTGTTCTGTAAAGGTCTGTGAAGTATAATAATATGAAGAAGTATAAGAACCGGTCCAGTAGGTAGTAATAACTACTGCCGGAAGAGGAGTGTAAATATAAACTTCTACATAATTATAATCATCCCACGGATATATAGTTTGATATTCTGTTGAATATGCACCACGATTAGTATAGGTAATTGTACTCATAGGCTCAATAACCTCAATAGTTACAGTTTCTCCACCATCAATAGTTGTTGTAGTAGTAGATGTTAAATCTGGTACAGAAAATGTACTAGTAATTGTAGTAATAGCATTCACAGATGCAATGAAAAGAGCTATTAATATTTGCAACCACTTCATAATGTATCAATATAATTTTAGTGATGTTGAAAATTTCATAATAATAATCATATATGAAGAAGGAAATAAAAAGGAAAAAAATGAAGGCCGAGCCTCAATATTTATAGTAATGCAACATGCTAACGCAAAGAAAATTCCAGTATTGTCAGTTGATTGTGATGAAGAAATTTCTTTATTTTGGAATATATTTTATAGTGTATCTCTTATTCTAAAAGAAGGTTTTATCCAGTACATAATTCGGCCTTCTAATAAATATTTTTATGTTAGATTTATGAAAAAAGCTAAGCGGTTTATGCACCTTCAAGAACTATAAAAAGCATCATTTATCAGATTGTTCTTTCCAACCTGCTTCTGAGATGTGTTATCTGTTGCGATCTATTGAGATCTTAGGGTATGTCAATAGTATTGGTCTCACTGAATTGATAAATGGGTACTTAACATTTTATACTGCATAGAAATACAAATATATATATTAATATCTGTTTTTTGTTTTTTGTTTTTGTTTTTGTTTTGTGTTGTTTTGTTGCATTTAATGATTTATATATCCCATAGAAAATTTTTATTTTAGCTCTATTTAGCACCAAGCTTATCACCAAACGTATAACCCACTAAATGAGTGTTCTATGCACTTTCATAATTTTTTCGTAAACAATTTGCATTGTTTTATCCCTCTTCAAGAGCCAAAAAAAAAAAAATAGAATTAACAAACTACCCATATGAAATATGTATGTATAAAAGCAGATATTGTTGTCATTTTCAAACTTTATATATCTTTTGAAATTTTTTTTTCAAACAGTTTGCCAATTATACGAAAGATAAAGGGCTCATTCGATGTCGTTATTAATTACAAATCTGTATAAAGAACCTTATAGTAAACTATTAGATTAAGCCCGAACGACTTTTTCGAATATGAAATTTTCTTGAGTCACGATGATTGCAGATTCGAAATTTATTGAATAAATCAAGCAAGTAGACATAGAATTGATGATTCAGCATGGCTTTTAATTTTAACTTTCCGAAATATTTATACTGAGAAAATCACTGAAAATGTTATATATCCGTTTGTATACTTATGTTCAATCCCTAGATAATATTGATATTATCAGAAATTGGATATTTAGATGCCTAATAAATAAGTAAATTTCAGAATTTCAGAATTTATTTATTATATTTACCAATTAAGAACTTTCTTGCTTCTTTTGCATCCTCATTCTGTCGTCTAATTAAATATACAAAGCATTGGTTTGTAACTCCTATTCCAGTCTGCATTGAATGAACAAGAAGGATGTTAAGATCAGTATTAGTGAAGGCTATTTATATCCAAATGGCTGATTTAACCAATTGTTATTTATCAAGTGTTTGGCACAGATGGAGAGATTTTATATATCGAAATGGAACAACATAGTATTGGCTAAGCTGGTGCATAAAATACATATGAGATTCATGAAAACATATATAAATCAAATATTTTCATTAAATTTAGCTCACCCAATAATGTATCAATACTAGAAAATAATGCATGAAATCAGTCAAATTTGATTATGAAAGTATTAATCTCTTTTAAAGACTAAGATAAAACTTAATTGGATTGAAATTAAAATATCTTTCAATAGGAGATGAGATGGCAATACTTTTTCATTAATAAATATAATCCTTATGTAAGTTTGTATTAATAAAATGGTTTCAACTTTCTACTAACTAACTATATATAAACTTACAAGTTATAATAAGGAAAGCAATTTGTCTATAATATATTATGCCGAGAGAAAAAAGAATGTGAAAAAATAGTATGCAAAAAAATAGGTGGAAAAATCAGCTTAAACTTAATAAGCATCAATACTAGTTGAATAAAGTAAAAGGACTTTCAAAATAAATAAGACAAAGGAATTCTATAGAATAAAATTAATATAGAAAAAAAATGTAGCCTTTTAACATAAAGAAGAAAATTGTAAAATAAAAACTAAAAGGAATGCAATAATATCCCTGTACCTACTGAATATGATGATAGTAAGCACATGAAATGGTAGTCGGCATTTGCTCAAAACTTAATAATCATAAATGATATAATATCAAGAAAGAAATAATTCCAAGGAAAATATAATTAAATATGCCAAGTGAGAATTGAATAGTAGAAGCACTTCCTTCATATGATTCAATTGAAATTGTAGTGGATGAAATGTCTGAAGATGCTGATTGAATATAGAAAGAAACAGAAGATTCTGATGATGATGATGGTAATAATGTTGACAATATGCTATTTGTGGCAGATTCATATGACGAAGTGTATGTAGTACATCCTGAAGATCCACAAGAAGTGATGGCTTTTGTAACAGTGGCAATATTTGTAACAATATCAGTGTTTGTTGTTATGTCACTTGATGAGTCAATAGATGAGTCACTTAATGAACTAATAACTGAATCAATAGCTGATGTGGATGATCCAGAAGTTGTCGTATATACGCTACATCCAGAGACTCCGCAAGAAGTGAGAGTTATAGTAACTGTGGTCTGAGAACTGCCAGCATCAGTGATTGTTGATTCAGAAGTTGCAGATGATTCAATAAAAGTAGAGCATCCAGGTGAGCCACATGACGTAACTGTGGTAACCTCAGTAGAAGCAATAGCAGTGCTTGTCACAATAGAAGTAGAGATATTAGAATATCCAGCAAAACTATTTATATCAGTTGCACTATTTCCAGTAGAAATGTCTGCAGTTAAGATAGATGTAGTGGAATTGATATTTGTAGAAGAAACGCCTGTGGTTAAGAAAGATTCAGTGGTATTGCCATTTGTAGTAGAAATTCCTGGGGTTAAGATAGATGTAGTGGAATTGATATTGGTAGTGGAAATGTCTGTAGTTGAGATAGATGTAGTGGAGTTGATATTTGTAGTAGTACTAGAAGCCAATGCGGTAGTAGTGGAGTTAGTGGTTTCAGCAACAGTGCTAGTGGTTTCGGTAACAGCGCTACTACTACTCTTTGGAATGTATTCAGTAACAGTAAAAATTGATTCATCATCGTTACCAGTAACGGTAGTAAAAGAAGTTGTTGGGCCATCGTAATAAGTCGTGATGGTAGTATAACCTTGTGGAACCTCAACATCGACAATATCAGTAGCTTCATATGTTTCGGTATCAAAAGTACTAGTAAAATCGTTTGTCCAATAATAGGTACTGGTTACTGTGGTCTTTGGAATGTATTCAGTAACAGTAAAAATAGGTTCATCATCGTTACCAGTAACGGTAGTAAAAGAAGTTGTTGGGCCATCGTAATAGGTCGTGACGGTAGTATAACCTT
>JAJMHY010000026.1:0-191310 GCA_030583325.1 Saccharomycopsis selenospora
GAATATCTAATGCAAAATAACCTACTTATAATAATAAAGACTACGGGAGAAGTCATTGTTATATATATCTAAAGTTGGATTATCAAGGCATTATTTTTTATCACTTCTCAGTTTTGCAATTTCACTAGATTATTTGATTCAACTTAAATAATCAATTTTACTATATAAACATGCTAAATCCCTTCTATTATCTTCCAACGAGATATTTATTCATTTATTTAATTTATATAATTTTTTATTTAGCATGGCGAAAATACAGAATATTCTTATTCGAAATAATTGTAATACAATATTGAGTTAAAATCTCACATATAATTGGGTCGATGTATGATTTAGCTAAAATTCCTTACTACTAACATCTTTTATATTGACGAAATGTGTCTTAACCGACATGCCATAGTACTATATTATAGATCTTTAGTTAAAGCTGAAGGTTATGGGTATTAGTTAACTGTCAATATTGAACGTAATGTTAATTATGAATCGCTGATAACCAATGATTACTAACAGCAAATAATGAGATCAAAGATCAGAGAGAGCGGGGCAACCTACATTGCATAAGGACAAAAAACTATCACATAAAATTAAATATAAATATAATTGATTTCGAGCATATGGTACTTGATTTGATTGAATTCTATTTTATTTATTTCAGATAAAAAAAAATAATGAACGAGGAATAAACCCAGTAACCTCACATAAAGTTGTATATATATATCTATCTGACTAAATATACTTTTAATTTACTTCTTATTTTTAACATAAAGTAATTTTTCCAAAAGTGCCGATCAAAGAATCAATATAGAACAAACTTAAACCATAACTCATTTGTTACCGGTAATCTACATGAAGATATACAGATATACCACACTGCCATAGCAAAGCAAATAGTAGTGCTTACACTTCCATGCTACTAGTTTGGATTAATACAATATAGAATAACAATAGGGAAAATTACGAAATTTAGCGACCTTCCTTGGCTCTCTTTTTTTCGTCTTTCATGAGAAAGAAACGAAAAAATATATAAAATAAAATAAAACATAAAAAAATTTTTATTTTACAGTCCTCATCTTCATCTAAATCCTCTCATCTTCTTAATTTAAATTTATTGCAATTTTTTTCATCCTAATTATCAAATTTATTAATCTCATTAAAGCTAAAGAACTATCATTTATTGTATTTCTCTTTATCTTTTCTTTCTTTCTTTCTTTTTTTTTTTTTTTATTTCTTTTGTTTCTTTTTTTTATTTTTTATTTTTTATTTTTTATTTTTTTATTTTTTATTGTTTTTATAGAGGTAAAAGAGAGAAATATATAGAGTGAGAAAAAAAAAATAATTAATATTATTATTATTATTATTTTTTTTTTTAAATTCTTGAAGCTATTCTATAATATTATGTTACTGATAACCAGTCCCACTACTCAGAATAAGCCTAATAAGTCTCAGAATAATAATAAGAAGAAACGAAAGAGACATAAAAATTCTAAGCTTGGTTGTG
Source organism: Saccharomycopsis selenospora (assembly GCA_030583325.1). Taxonomy (NCBI): domain Eukaryota; kingdom Fungi; phylum Ascomycota; class Saccharomycetes; order Ascoideales; family Saccharomycopsidaceae; genus Saccharomycopsis; species Saccharomycopsis selenospora. The sequence goes on from JAJMHY010000026.1 coordinate 1,499, forward strand.
CAAATTGTAAGCAAAGACGTATTAAATGTGGTGAAGAATTAGATTCTTGTTATAATTGTATTGAACGTAACTTACATTGTGACTTCTTAAATTTAAGTGAAGCTGATAAGAAAAAAATTAGAGTCAATAATTTCTATACTTTACAACAACAACAGTTAGCTGCTGATCTGGCTAATGATGCTAAGGTCGAGGATGAATTATTAAAATTGAATAAAGATGGTTATTGTTTCGACGTTCAAAAATTGGAAACTTCTACTAATTTCTCAGGCTTATCTGTATTAAATCGTGAAAAATATCCAAATGAAAATAGTTTATCTAGCCACTTCTCATCATCATTATTAACCAATTCTTCTTCTTCTACTACTTCTTCTGTTAATTCACCATCTTCATCTCCAAAGATAGCTAAATTATTAAAGCGGAAAAATGGTAATCGCACCAGCAACACGACTTCCTCATCCTCTACTGCGATGGCATATTCTGAAGATAAAAAATATAATAGACTCCCTAATTCAACCTATTGCAACAAGTCTTTCAAGTTAATTAAACTTAAATATAATTCCAATACGTTGTCAAACAATAACACGAATAATCTTATTAATAATGGAGCTGAAGATAACATGAGATATTTATACTGGACTGAAGTTGTCTCTTGGTATCAAAAAATGTTTTATAAAGCTTCTACTATTAAAGTATTATTTCATGAACTTTTAATAATGTCTGGGGAAACTATAAGGTCTAATTTATTAAAGCAAATGAATGATCAGAATCGTCATTATCATGAAAAAATTATTCAATTATTATCAAATTTTAAACTTGAACATTGTAAAATTTCTGATATATTAATCGAACATGAAATCGATCATCTTAATATGTCACATCAAATTTTAGGTGATGATTATTTTTTAGCACTTCATAGTACTATTGGCCATTTTATTCTTAGATCCGAATTAGCTTTGCTTGAAGGTAACGATTTTGAAGCTATGACTCAATTTCGATATAAATTTATTTCTTCAACTACAATGGCACAATTAAATCAGTGGTTTCTTAATTGCATCGAGGATGATGAAATTAGAGCTACTTATTTCCCTAAAGTTCAATCTCATTACAAATTGTTATTATTACTTCAATGGAAAATTTTCAATAATTTAAACTCATTATATGTACCTAATTATCCATTTACGATTTTGCATGAATTTCATGATGATTTATTCAATTTCTTGAATTTATTACTGTCTAATAATAGTAAACTTCGTGATTTTTTCCAATATAATGATTCTGATGATTCAATAACTTCACTTTATTATTTGAAAAATTTTTTACAATTGGATATTTTATACAATACTGAAATTCAAGAAGATCGTCGGAAATGCGCCGAAATTTCATTTGTCTCTGATCAATCTCCTAGATTATTATTTAAATTGTTATCAAAATTCATTAAATTATCACCATCATTCACCCTTTTTTTCTCTGAAAGAGTAAATTCGATGTCAATTTTTGAAAAAATTTGTGGATTATATTGGCTTACCTGTGGTGCTATCCTTGATAATATATTCGCTGAGGTTAAATTTTTATTCTCTGTACAATTTAATAATACTTTGCCATTCACTAAAAAATTTGATTCTCAATTTGTTAATAACATCTTAGAAGAAATTATCACATCAACCGCGATTCCTTTAGATGTTCGTGAACAATTATCAAATTCTTTGATTTATTTAACTAGAGCAATGTCATTCTTAACCACTAGAGCTACAATCTTCAGTAATAATTTAGTCGTTAAATCTCCTTATCCTGATAATTTTTATGATTTTAACTCTGAAAAGGCTCCACTTTTGAAAAGTAGAAAAATTAAATTTGTTAAAGAACAATTTATTACCAGTTTTAAATATACTTCAGTGATTACTTTTGATAATTATCTCCATAATGACAATGAGTTAATTCAACAATTTATACTAAACAATAATAATCAATTATCACATCCAGAAAACGTTTTACTCATTGATGAAACCTTTAACATTAACGTCAATCAAAACTCTAACTTACCAAATGATTCTTACGTTAATACTACTAATAACATTTTGGCTACCGCTATGGGGAATCCTGGTGGTGTAACATTGTCCTCTTATGGATTGGCTAATCATGATTATAGACCTCTGTTAATTGGTTATGATAGTAACAGTAATAATCACGCCATGAATAATATCATTGATTTGGAATCTATGATTAATACTAATTTTTACAGTAATAATAACATTGCTTTAACTCATTTATTATCAGATTGGGCTAATATTATGAACCATAAATTTGATTGAATTCAATATTAATATACACATTTTGTCATTTACTTTTCTTCTTATTTTTATATTTTCTAATTATTATTTCTTAGTATCATTTGTTTACGACTCTTTATTTACCAGACTTTTATAGATTTCTTAATACATTTTTTCAATATTAATTATTATTGACTGTGCTTTATTAGATATCTTATTATTATTATTATTATTGTTATTTTGTTTTGGTTTATAATTTTTTTATCTATAGTTTACTGTACATTTATAATATATCTATTATAGAAAGACACATTTATTCACCTCTTTATAAAAAAAAAATTCATATAGATTAATCAATAGGTTTAGTTTTCAATTTCTTAGCTAATGGTTCTTCTTGAACATTTTTACTATTCTCTTCTTCACCATCGAATTCTTCTAAACTTCTCTTTTTATTGGCACTATTATTATTATTATTGTTATTACTATCACCGCTATTTTCTTCATCTTCTTCATTAGAACTTCCAGGTTTATTGCTACTATTAGCAGCAGCTGTAGTAACAGCATTATTACTATTTATAGTTATTAAAGAATTCAACAACACGTAAGCTGAAGTGTTTGGTAAAGGTCTTAAAGTATTTAAAATATCACCAGTATCATTGAAAATTTTCGGATAATTTAATATTAACCAAGCTAAATTATTTGAAGGGTCTATTATTTTACTATCTTGTGCAATATCATCTTTGGTCAATAATGGGAAACTTTTCACTAATTCATTAATTTTAATAGAATTCTTATCATTTAATGAAAAAATCTCTTTCAACACTGGTTTCTTTTTAATCAATTCTTCAAGAAGTTTATCATCATGGGCTTCTCCTTCAAATGTTTCATGGTCATATTCTGATATTAAATCAAGGATTGTATTGTTACGTTTATAGAAATCTTTTAATACTTTACGAAGTCTAGTTTCTTCATGGAATAATAGTACTGCTTTTTTATTCTCTTCATTGAATTTTGATAATAATTTTTGATATAACTGTCTATAATTTATTTCATTGTCTAATTCGGGTTCTATGGGAATTTTAATATCAGATACTTTTGAAATTTCTTTTTTACTCTCTATTATAGCTTTTAATTCGGACATCTTTGCTTATTATTTTATTATTGTTATTTATTGGTGATTAATATCTATGTTATACATTTATAGAATATTTGTCTTGAGAAGTTCCGTTTTCTTTTTTCTATTTAAATTTTTCATTTTTTTCCCCCAATTTTTTCCACTATCACGTTTTTTCACTATACTGAATCTTTATCAACACAGAATAGGTTCAATCAATAATCAATACAGTGTGGGAGAAATGCCAGAAGGCAATTCATTAATAATTGTTATATTTGCTCATAAAACATCCTGAAAAAAAGCCATACTTTTTTCAATTTTATTTAAGAGAATAATATATCTATGAATGATTAATATTATATATTAAGAGCTGATTCATCATCATGATCCCCATCAAATATTTCATGGTCATATCAGTAGCTGTTTTAAGAACAATATTTCCTAGTGATAATAACCTTGTTTCCTTCTACCTGGTCTTTTGTACCTTGAAATTTCAAGTTCATGTTCTATCAGCATATAGACAATTAATAGTATGATTACTATATACCAATAACAAATAAACAATTAAGTACGTGCTTTTAGGAAAATAAACACAACACAATGAATATTTTTTTCTCCCACGATTCTACTACTATACTTTTAAATATTAAAATACCAAATTAATATCAAACCAACAAAATATCATAAATATTCCTAGACAATTTATAATAAAATATAAGAACGTTTGATGAAAATGTCTTCTAATAATGATGGGAGGAAAAAACGAATGAGGGAGGAAGAGGAAGAAGAAGAAACAGAAGGAGAAAACACTCAGGCACAATCAATATTATCAACAAATAACGATAATCTTATTAGCATCTCTCAAAATAATAATAATAATAATAATAATACCAATGATGATGATGATGATAATGATAATGATGATAATGATAATGATGATGATAATGATAATGATGACAATGATGATAACAACATTAGCAACAACAACAACAACAACAACAACAACAACAACAACAACAACAACAACAATAACAACAACAACAATAACAAAAATAATAATAATAACAATAATAGTGATAATATCACCAATGATACCCCCAAAATTAGCATCATTTCAAAAGAATTATCAAGAACGCGAAGTTCTTCATCGAAAGATTTTAATGAGCCTTTAATTAATAAAATATATACAGAAAATGAAGATGAAGAAGATGGATACGAAGAAGAAGATGAGGATGACGATGATGACGAAGAAGATGAGGAAGAAGAAGAATATGAAGATAATGAAGGTGAATTAGTTGAAATTGCTGATGATGAGCGTGATGATGAACCTGATGAACTTGAGGAAGAAGATGAAGATGAAGATGAGGACCAGGATAAACTTAGTGATACTCCACAACCATTGGTCAACGAGAGTGCATTATATAATCAGACATTTCAAACTCTGGACAATTCTCGTGAAGAAGGAATTAGCTTAAATAATAGCAATAAATTTTCCAATAATACTTTGCTATATAATTCTGTTGAAGATGAAAAAAAGAACAAAAGCAAAAATGATAACAATAATAACAGCCAGAGCAAAAATAGAAGTGAGGATAATAATTATCAAAAACATAGCAAAAATGGTACATTTCCTATAGATGGTGATGATGGCCACTTTTTAAATGATAATCATCAATATCCATCATTAAAGTCAAGGAAATTGGTTTTACAAAAATTTACCATTTATGAGACTTCTGACAGAATGTATATTATTGGTAGTAACAATCGTGAAAGTGTGTATAGAATATTGGAGATTGATTTAACAGTACCTATAGACAAACTCAAAATCATAGAAGATAATGTATACTTTAATAGAAAGGAAATTTTTGAAATTATTCACAGAATGAAATTAACAGAAAGTCTGGTTTCGCGAATTCATTGTTTTGGTCTTTTAGGGTTTGTTAAATTTACAAGAAATTATTATTTGAATATAGTTCTGGAATTTTCTGTTGTTGGGAATCTTGGTGGCCATTATATTTATAAAATTGATAAAACACAATTAGTGCCAATATTGAGTGAAGCCAGTAAACAAATAATTGAGAAAGAATCAGCTAAATTAAACGAGAACGAACAAAAATTTTTATCAATTTTTGAAGGTTTCAATTTAAATCAAAATTTTTATTTTAGTTATACTTATGATCTTACGAACACATTACAAAAAAATTTCATGACAGAAAAATTTAAGGCATTTAAGCATAAAGTGGATAACAAATCTAAAGAAAAGGTAGAAGAAAAAAATAAATCATTACCTAAAGAGACAAAAATTTCAACAGCAAATGATCTGAATAACAACAGCAATAACAATGATAATATTACTAGTAATAATAACGTGGAAAGTTCTGCTATAGATGTCAATGGTGCAATGGAAGATAACGAGAATATTGCCAATACACATGATACTAATAAAGATACTAATAAAGATACTAATAAAGATACTAATACTGTCATAGCTGGTCAAGAAGCTATACCTATTTCTGGAGTAGCTGCTAGCCACAGCAATAATGAAGAAAGTTCTCAAGAAAATATATTTAATTCTAAAATAGTGGATCCAAGTTCTGAGATAAAAGAAATCAAGCACAAATATGAAGAATTAAAAACAGATCAACTTCGCAAAAGTAAAAAAAATATTAATATGGTGGATGATGAACAATTAGTTAAGTCATTATTGAAAACAAATGAACCAGAAGATAGTTATTTAGGGAGCTATAATGAAATGTTTGTTTGGAATAGTGCATTATTAAAACCGGTTATTAATATATTTGAAAGAACATTTGATTGGTTTCAACCAATTACTCATGGATATTTTGACCAAGCAAATATTGCGTTATATAACAAGAGAATTTTTATCACATTGATCGCGAGAAGATCACATCATTTTGCTGGTGCAAGATTTTTGAAAAGAGGTGTTAATGATAAAGGAAATGTTGCGAATGAGGTGGAAACTGAGCAAATAGTATGTGATGGCCAAACAACATCTTTCCATAATAATTATAGTGGCTATTTCATGAACCCTGGATTTACAAGTTTTGTGCAACACAGGGGCAGTATACCGTTATTTTGGACTCAAGATGTTGCCAATATTAATAAAATTGCTAAACCACCAATTCTGATCAAATTAAGTGATCCATTTTATTCTGCTTCAAGCTTCCATTTTGATAAATTATTTAAAAGATATGGATCTAAAATTTTCATTTTAAATTTAATTAAACAAAAGGAGAAAACCCCCAGAGAAACTACTCTTGGAAGAGAATTTAAAAGTTGTGTTGATTTTTTGAATAATTTTTTACCAGAAGAAGACAAACTTGATTACACTGCTTGGGATATGTCAAGAGCTTCTAAAACTGGGAAACATGGTCATAATGTATTGGAGTTTTTGGAAAAGTACTCAGATAGAATATTAGAGCAAGTAGGTATTTTCCATAATAATATTACACAAGATCAATCTAACCTTCAAATAGGATTATGTAGAACTAATTGTATTGATTGTTTGGATAGAACGAATGCTGCTCAATTTGTCATAGGTAAGAAAGCGTTAGGTTATCAGTTAAAAACGATTGGTGCTGTTGATAGCACATACTTAGAGTACGATTCTGATGTTGTGAATTTATTGACTGAACTTTATCATAATCATGGGAATATCATTGCGTTACAATACGGTGGGTCTAATTTGGTTAATACTATGGAAACTTACAGGAAGATTAATCAATGGAACAGTAAAAAAAATGATTTAATTGAAAATTTTAAAAGATTCTATTCTAATAGTTTTATTGATCCCTTAAGACAAGATAGTATTAATTTGTTTTTGGGAAATTATGATTTTGAAAGATTAGGAGGCAAGGTGTTTTTATGGGATTTATCTAATGATTATTATTTACATAATGATATTATTTCAAAACAAGAAAATTATAAAGTTAAAAGTTTCAATTATTGGTGGAATGAAAAAGTATTAGACTATTGGAAAAACTTAAGTTTTCCGCCTAAGGGATATTTAGTAAATGGTGAAAAAGATGATGGTACAGAAGTGAGCGATTATAGTATTGAAAATTTTTTCAAGAATCTACAGTTAGATGACAATACTGAACTACAAGTAGAATCTCCGGCCAATCCTGACAACCTTCAAAAAGAAATTACCAATATTGATAGTACATTAACTGTATTGAAAAGAAAAGCATTAGAATTTAATGGGACTAAATTAGAACCATATTCTGGAAAACAATTAGATAGTTACTATAACGAATTTCATGGTCCTAGAAGATTAACAAACTTTAGCACATTTTTTATGGTTAATATGAAGACTTCTTCAACTATAAATGAAACTGATAATCTGATAATATTAGCACCAAATGATGAGGCCGGTCATAAAGAAAAGAGTTCGAAGTCAAAGTTTGGAAATGACTTTAGTCCCTTTGATTCTAGAAGACCTGGCATTGTTAATGAGAAATTGAAGAATTTTTATAAATTAAAGGACGATGAACAAGAAGAAAAGGAGAAAGAATATTCTGAAGACAATAGCACATTATTTGAGGAGAAAAATAAAGACACTGATAATATTGAAGAAAGTGAGTTTGAAGTATTGAATCAGGATTATAATAATTTACTTTTAGCTAATAAAGAATTAATCCGTACTATTAACAAGAAAAGTGACACTATGGATCATCTATATAAGGTTGATAATAACGAAAGTGCCTTATATTCATTACCAAGTTTTAAACCTGATTATATTGAAGATACTAATATTAATACACCCAAATTATCATCAAGTGTTAGCTATTCAAATCTTTTAAATCTTTTACCTCATAATATTAATTTTAATAAATTAATACATAAAAAATTGAGTGGGAAATTCGGGGTTGTTGGTAGTACCATTACCACTGCACATTCTAGTTCTACAAATAATAATAATGATATAAATCAAAGGTATACTACTGATATTTCTGAAGAAGATGAAGACGGTGAAGATGAAGTTGATTTGTACAAACGAAGCAGAAGAGTGAGATTGAATTCAACAACAACTATTGATCAAATATTCACAAGAAATGATACTCTTGCAGGTGCTTCAGAGACTCAACTGACATATGGTGATGGTTCTGCCCCAAGCAGTTTCCGTCAACATAGAAAATCATTCCTGGTATCAGGAATAAATGATGGTTATTTTACTGATCCAGATAGTAAATTTAAGTCTGAAAGACGAAAGAAAACTAAGAATAGTCGTTCGTACACTATGTCAGGTAGAACTCGACCAGCAACCGCTGCATCATTAACTAAAGAATTGCCATCAGAACCACCAAAAACTATCCCACCAAAATCAGATATTGATATATACAAGAAAATTATTGCATCTAATGGACAGAGTATAGAAGGTTACGATGAATTTGTCGTTGATTATCAACCATATGTAAATAGCCATGAATTTTTGACCAATGATACAGCTAAGGTATTCAATGAATCTAACAAAGCTGATGAATATGAAAATGGTGACATTATTATCAATTCACAATTTTACTCAAATAAAATATCAGAGTACAAATCATTTCAGGATAAAATTACTAGAGATAATGAATCATCAATATTTAAATCCCTTTCGAATGATTCCACTGTTATAAGTGATAATCAAGCAGCAACACCAAATTATGTGTCAACACCTTATAATGAAAAGTCTAATGATATTCATCAAAGTTTCAAACTGTATATTGCTCCAAATTTACTTGGTACTATAGATCTTATGGGTGATGGTAATAACTATCAAAATTATTATGATGATGATTCATTAGCAGTTAATTTTTACGAATAAGTACATGAATGAAATCCTCTAGTGAATCTAAATTTAAAGAATTAGAGATTTTAACTTCTCAAAAAGATGATGAAATTTCTAAATTAAAAGAAGCATATGAAGCTCAAATTGCTGAAATCAAGAGTAATAAAGATTTATTCAAAGATTTATTCAAGAATAATATATATATACCTTTAATGAAATGAATAAACGCTGCTTCTTAAAAAGTATCTCTCTGTATATAAATTTTAAAAAAAAAAAGATACTGATCCAAAGAGAAAGAAAAAAAAAAAAAAAAACAATCTCATCTCAAACAGGGCTCGTAATATTTTATTTAGTAACTTTCTTTTTTTTTAGTAAGTACAAATAATTTAGAAAGAAATGGTTTTTATTATTTTTATTATATTTACTTTTCTCCTATATTATTATATTATAAAATATGTATATACATATATATATATATATAAATATTTATTTTCTTTATTATTTTTGGTTAGGGGCAATATTTCTAGATAATTAATTCTTCATTATCAGAATATTTCATTATTAAAAGAGTATTCTCTTTTTTGGAAAAGAGGGAGAAAAAAGGACAAAACGAAAAAAATAGAAAAATAAAATAAAAAAGGCAAATGGAATCAAACCAATACAAAAACTGTTTAATCCTTTCACTAATATAGCATAATTTCAGTAATAAATATCAATAATAAATATCAATAATAAATATCAGTAATAAATATCAATAAATGCGTTGATTAATTATGGGGATCCTTTATAAATCATTGAAATCTGGTACTGAACCTAATAATTCAGTGTCAACACCTTCAAAGAAGCAACAAAAAAGAGTAAGGATAGCTAATACTGATCAGATACATATTAACACTGCTACTGGGAATACTACTATAAGTATTGAAGAAGATAATAATGAAGATAATATTAATAATGATAATCAAACTTTATTGAGTATTTTAGATAATGATACTGTGATAAATCCTTTGCAACCTACTACGCTTCGTAGAACCAGATCGTTTAGAGGGTTATCTATCAATAACAGATTTTCAAGAACTATACCTTCAACTACTAGAGAAATGCTAAATGAAGCTAGAGAAGCTCACCGTGAATTAGCTAGAGCTACACTTACTAATACCACCAATAGAAATCGTGTATTTTTCACAAATTCAAATAATCGTCGTTATAATTCTAGAAGATTAGCTAGAAGGCGTTACCGTAATAATCGTAATATTCATAATACTAGCCAAGCAGCTCGTCATTTAACTTTCGCTGCTAGACCTGAATTTTATAATACCACAATAACAGATGATACCAATAATAATAATAATAATAATAATAATGATGATGATGATGATAATGATGATAACGATCAGCAGGCTGATTTTGAGGAAGTTCCTTTGAATGATGAACCAATTCAAGGAATTTTAAGAAGAGGTAGTAATAGTAGCAGTAATAACAATAATAATACCTTTGATGAGTCTCAAACTTTAAACCAAACTTCTTTAAACACTTATACTAACGCTGTCACAGAATCATTATCAGGAGCTGAGAGTATAAATAATGATCATAATAATAGTAACAGGACATATTTTGGCTGGCAAAGACATCTTGATGATAGTGATGGTAGTGAACTTGAATCATTTAGTATTGGAACAGCAAATAATGCTTCTGCTGTTTCTGATAGTGAGATTGGAACTACATATATTGAGAATGATGACACTAATACTTATCAAACTACTTTACAAAATACGCTAAGAAATGGGACTATTGATCCTGATTCTACTACTAATCAAATACTAAGATCAAGATCTAATTCAAGATCTACTTCTCGTAATACTCAACCAAGAGTTTACTCACCACCACCTTCTTCTTCAAGAGGTCAGTCTCCTTCACCAGTACCTTCTCATGCTATACATTCTGATCATGAAGATGATAACAATAATGACAATAATAATAATAATAATAATAATAATAATAATAATAATAATAATAATAATAATAATAATAATAATAATAATAGCAATAATAATAACGATGAATATGAATCACCAAGAAGCGGAAGAAGAAGATCTATACAATTTGAAGATGAAGTTATAAGATATGCTACTTCTGCTCCTAATAATAGTAACAATAGCAATAATGCCACTAATAATACAAGCAGAAGTAATAATAGAATACATTTTATGGACGAAATTCCTTCATTTCTTAATGTTTCAAATAATGATACATCTTCTTCTTCATCTGATGAGGCAAGTGGAATATTCAATAACAATAACAATTATCAAGTTAGTGGTGAAGTTATAGAAATAGTTAATAGATTATTCAGTAATTTTAATTCAAATGAAGAAATTATTAATTATCTTATTGGCGTTACTCAAGACAATGCACATCAACCTTGGCTAATGACATATATTAGATTATTTTTAAATGTTTTCAGGGATAGATTATCAAATAATCGTACAACAAGAACAACTTCAATGCCAATTACAACTATTAACGATGAAAATATTCAACCATTAATTGATCCATTATTAAATTATGTTCAAAACCCTTTAATTGAACGATCTGGATACGTTGCTAGAAATCGTCGATTATTCAGCCGTTTAAGAAGCAGTATTTTCAGAAATTCGGTTCGTCATGATATAAATAATCAAGAACAAGATGATGAAGATGATAATACTAACAATAATAATAATAATTCCAGTTCTAGTAGTGAAGAGAATGAAAGGCCACCATCGAGAGAAGATGATTCTAGAGGTAATGAAGAGCAAATAATTAATAGATTAAACAACATGTCAATAAGAAGACTTCATAATGATTTATTAAACGAACAGGCGTTAACCAATAATAATAATAATAATGGTGAAAATCAAGAACATGGAATATTATTTAATGAAGAAAGAGATTTACATAATAATCACAATGATAATCTACCAAGTGGGAATATTAATGAAATAGATATAAAAAGATTAAGATCTTTTGTTCAAAGAGCTATGAATAATATAAATGGTGATAATGGTAGAGCATCAGTTATTGCAACAACAAGTGTAGGCTTAATACCAAATATCAGTGACAACAATACAACCAATGTCATTGGTAGTAATACTAATGGTAATGCTACTACTGGTAGTAATATTAATAACAATAAAAGAACTATAAGGGAAGTTGAAGATTTAAATGAAGAATCTAGTGATAAAAGAATGAAAAAGAATAATACCAATACTACTATCATTACTGCCACTACTACTACCACCACTACTACTGCTACTACTACTAATGAAAATAATAATAATAATAATAACGATAATAATAATAACGATAATAATAATAATAATAATAATAATAACGATAATAATAATAATAATAATAATAATAATAATAATAATAATAACGATATTGAATCTACACAGTAAAAAATAATAAACTCGTTATTGTTGTATCACAAAATACTTATTCTTCTTATTTTTATAATTGATATACCTATTATATTATGAATAAATGCTTTACATGAATATTAACATCTACATTATCTGTCTAAAAATTTGCGCCGCACACACATTCATGCAATATAGGAAATATTTTTTGACAAACTTCTTGAAACGAGCTTAGTTTAGAGATCCAGCTCACTCTATTAGTTACTCACTTTTTAGGTGGTAAAAAAAAATATTAACTGTAATTTATCAAAGTAGCAAAAAATACTGGACGAGTTGGGAATCGAACCCAAGACCTCTCCCATGCTAAGGGAGCGCGCTACCAACTACGCCACACGCCCTGATGAGTGAAAGCTCTAACAGAGATACCTACAAGTGTGTTAAATAATATTTTATGTGCAATGTAACTGGAAGCATATACATGTATACACTGCATTAACATACGTATTAACAGTGTTTTCCACATCAATAGTTAATGTTGGAAGTTCTAGTTCTGGTTGAAAGTATTATAAATATCGCTAGAAAACCCTATAATTATTTTAATATTCAAATATGATTTTTATATAAATATATATAGGAGGATTAGGTAATTTGAAGTTGATTTATTGGTTTAATAAATAAATAATACTTATATTAATATCAAGTTAACTGTATTAATATCCTTTGTCTATAAATTAAATTATACAATTAATATTTAATTAATTGGGTAGTATAATTGGTCATACGTTATAAAAGTTATAAATAAAAAACTGTGGTATTGTTAGGATAATTGGGGTGTAACTAGGTAGTTGTAACGCAATTAAGGTAATTGAGGATATAGCAAGTGTTCATATACATGAAGATTACACTGATATTACACAAAGAGAAATAGTGAACAAATATAGAAGGAAATATAGAAGGAAAATAGTTCCCTTCTCAAAAGACATATTATATTTATTTATTTTATTTATATAGTTTAGTGGAAGTAACTGTAAATAGATTAAGACAACGAGAAGTTAATGATTGAAAATAAGATCAAACTGTAGGAACGTTGGAAAAACTAATATTGTTACTAAATTGTAGTTAAGTCATCATTTTAAGCTAATAGTTGGAAAATAGTTAAGATCCACATAGAATTGATATCTTCTTGTCCTTTTTATATACTAAATGAATAAAATAAAATTCAATTAAATTGATTAAAACATCTTCGTAATCAATTACATTTATATTCAATTTTATGTTGTAGATTCTATTTCAATTTATTTTCATTCAATATAGGTTTCCATATTTCCGATCTTTCTAGATAATTTCATAAGTTATATTTGCTAATGGTTGATTGCTAATGACCATTCATTATTACCCATAAGCTTTAATTTTGACTCTGTATCCTATAATAGTTTTAAGACAATTATGTTCTCATTTGGTTAAAAATACAATTTCACCACAACCAGGACATTCTTTTTCCTTTTCCTTAAAAAACCAAGTATTTAAACATTCTATATGGCCTCTATGACCACACAGCAAGAAATTTGCAGATATACTTCTAATTGTACCATTACAATAACAACATTGACCAATATTCTTATTGCAGTTATTACACCTCCAATATAAATAAGGTGCATTTTTATCAGTATCAGAAGAATGAATGATAGCTTTTTTGCAATGTGGACAAAAAACTTTAATTTCAGTGTTTTCTAAACCACGTTCTTTAATGTCCGGGAATCTAGAATATTTAATAATCATCGCAGATGTAACATACATATCTTTTGAATTCAATAAATCAATGAATTTACTAGTCCACACTTTAGCCTGTCTCGTTCCAATAACATAGTCTTTATAATCATATTCACAAACTCTTTTGCATCGATCATGGAAATATTGATAGAAAATTGAAACTAATACAGCTAATAATAAAACATCACCGTTCAATTCGGCATCTCGACAGGTTTGATATAGCACATATTCAAATTTACAGGGATTTTCCAGAATTCGTCCATTCAATATTCCTGTTAATCTTTCTTTACTTATATTGTCCTTCAAATGTAATAAAGTAGAATCTTCCAATAATTTGGCCGCATTTGTTGTTCTAGCTCCAAACGATTCGCTACCTCTTCGAGAATTTTGATAAAACGACATTCTATTAGTATTCACTGAACTATCACTGTCCGTAATAGAATCTGATCTATGTATCCCAGCAGATTTAATTGATGTACCTATTGGACCACCAAATTGTTCAATTAAATAACTTAATGATTTAGAGACACTTCCTCCTGATTTATTTCTAAAATTTTGTGGGAGACTAGTGTCAGGCTCTGTGGTTGATAAGCTTTTTCGCTGTCTATTGATCATAGTAATACTTCCAGATTCTGATTTTTCCTCCGCTATTGACATTTCTTCATTAATAATGGAGGATGGTTCTTCATATTCATCGTATCCAGCATCAGAATCATCAGTTAACGGGTCATCAAATGATGAGTTATAAGCAGTGCCTTTATCTGGTTGTTTAATATTATTAATATTATCATATAAATTTATCATGTTCTTTTTTTCATTTTGGAAGTCATTATCCCTTTCTGATAAATTATCTACCTCCGAAAAATCATCTCTTTCTGAACCACTGTCTAAATCTGATCTTAAATCAATTTCAACTTTTTCATTAATAGAAATTGAATCTTCGTCATTTGAATAATCAGCATCTGATGTAGAGTATTCACTTTTATCACTTTTAAATAAAATATTTCGGAAATCTGAACTATTTGAGTATGTTCTTCTTCGTCTTCTTCTACTATTTCGACTTGATCTTCTAACAGTTCTTGATCTATTATGCATAGACCCCATTTGTTTATTTTTGCTTTTAGTCAGTCTTTTACTGATGCTACTATGTCTTTTTCTATTTCTACTATAATCATCATAAAGATCATGACCAAACTGGGATTCAAAAAAATCATCTTCGTATTCGTCATCTTCATAATCATCTCTATATTCCTCACCCTTAATAAATTTAAAGTATCTTTTAACTGGGATCTTCTCAAAATATAACTCAAGATCACCAATTAATCCATTCAATAATGTTTTGAAAATTTTATTATATTTTTTAAAATTAATTTTTGCCAGAAGCGTCACAACATATTTTAATTTTATGAGCATATCAATTAATTCATTACCACTCTCCCCAAAAAAAATTGATCTAACAATAAGTAAAAAATCTGAAAATTTTCCATTTTCAAGTGCTTCTCTAATATATTTAAAAACAGTTGATTGCAAAATGATATTTTGAGCCATATCAAAAATTTTCGTAGTTTGTTCCGCTAAATTTTCTCTAAATATAATTTTGGCCCGATCTATTTTATAATCATTAGGATCAGTGTCCCTACCAGATTGAAAATCTATTAATTGTTTGGTGAGCATTTCCATTCTTTTTTTATCAAGTGCCTTCTTGGCTCTTTCAGATACTCTCCCTTTGAAAAGAATCTCATTATAATTAATGGTCTTTTCATTAAATTTATTATGGAACTCAAAATATTGAGTGATGAATGGTTTGAAAGCTTTGTTATAAGCATGACCTTTATCATAATCAGTACCTAAATCTGCAAAATAAAATAATGGTATTGGCTTTTCATGATAGTCTAAAGTTTCACCTTTATTGCTCGCCAGATATTCATTATAAAGAGCTACACTACCAACGCTATTATTAGTACTCCGACTCATATAAACACTTGAGGATCTTCCTAAACTTCTATCATTGAATGATGGATGCAGAGCAAAATTATTAGCTACCATGCTACCCGGAGTAGTAACTTGAGAGTAATTGCTAGAATTTCTTCTATTTCTGTAAAATGGAGTCATTGATATCAGTGAAGGTCTAGTAAATGGAGTCATTGAAAGATTAGGAGTATTTCTAATACTATTTACTTCAATAGCAGTTTCATTGTCATATTCACTAGGAGTAGTTGTACCATTTTTATTACTATTACTGAGATCCAGCCAATAATTTTCTGCAGCTGATCGGTTAAGATATAACTGAAAGTCTTTTGAATTGGTTCTTTGTGGCCTAAATCTGGATACAGAGTTAGTAGTTGATGATCTTTTCAATTTAGGTATCTCATCAGTCACTATATGTGATCCCATATCTCTTTGAATTTCATTATCTACTAGTTTATTAATTTCGGTTGTAAATGCCAGCAGATTTCCATTTTTCATAAAATTATCAACAATATAAGTTGGCTTCCCAGTAGTATCTCCACCACTATTATTATAAGCATGGCCAAATTCTATATTAGATTGTAATTTTTGTGGTGAGCTAGAAAAATTACTATTATTTCCTGCGTATAGAGGGGAAAGATTATCTAAAGAATTTTGAATCTTTGGAGCACTGGAGATATCACTATTATTTTTACTATGTAATTCACTATTATCTTTGTCTTTTAACTCAGGACTATCATATGATGAATTAAATCTATTTTTCCCCTTATTTGTATTTGTGAAAGGAGATACATCCACTCTATTATCTTGTAATTCATTAGAGTCAGTAGATTGGATAGTTATTGGATTGACTGTATTTCCCAATTTATCAAACCCAATTGTACTAGTACCAGTACTTTTGTAAGTATTAAAATCAGCTAAATTATCATTAAAATTATTATTATTATTATTATTATTATTATTATTATTATTATTATTATTATTAGTAGTAGTAGTAGTAGTAGTAGTAGTAGTATTGTTGTTGGTGTTGTTGTTGTTATCAAAATTACCTATATTATCAATTGGGTCTGTATTAATATTAAGCCCTGGAGTAAGAGTCGGGGTACTGCTCTTGAAACTATTCATTAAAAAGCTATCACCATGCTCATCAGAATATTTTCTTGGGAAAGGAAAATCATCTGCCACTGTGGATCCTCTTTTTAAATGATTGTTATTGAGATTATCATATGGTATATAACTAGTATCAGTTTGATAAATAGTAACAAATTCAGAATGTGATTGAGGATTAAATTTCGTGATGCTTCTAGGGAGCGTATTAATAAATGGTTCTTCTGCCAGAAGATTATGTTGAGAGAATGTCTTGTCTTTAGATACTGCCCAAATTTTATTATGTGTATGCCAATGTAGCCCTGTAATCACTTTAGAATGTTGAGCTAATGAATACGTGGGCATGTAAGGTCTTTTGAGATTTAAAACGTCAACCATACAATTATTTGACAAATAACAACATGCTACACTACAGTCTTGAATTTTTGACGCAGATTCACCATCTGGAGTCCATGATACTTTGGCAATTGGATCATTCATGGTTAATGTATAATCAGGTGATCTAATTATTGCCTTGGACATATTCCATACTTGTATTTTACTATCTTTCCCACCAGTGGACACATAGTCAAAATTATTATTCCATTCCAAAGTAAGTGCCCCATTAATATGCGCATTTTTCATTAAGTTAACAGGATTATCAGGGTGCCTTATATCCCATTTAGCGATATCACCATTTTCAGTAGCTGAACAAATTATCCCAGAATGATGAGGTGAAAATTCATTACATCTGACACAATCAAAACTAGAAAAATTAATATGATTTTTCTTGCCGGGAGCTAAGGTTAAAACATTTTTACTGAATCTTAAGTCCCAAAGTTTCATACATCCTTCTTGAGAGCCAGATAAAAGGAAATTACCATTGTGAGGATCAAATGCAATAGAATTAATTGCACGTCTATGTGCCATAATCTTGAAAACACTAGAATTGGTTTTTTTATTGACATCAAAAATATAAATTTTCCCAGTGGTGGACAGAGTTGCTAAATAATTTTCAAGTCCATGGTATCCAAATCGTATATCATTAATAATCCCTAAATTCTTTACATCTCTGGCAAAATTAGTACCTACTAAAAGATCAGAGTCCAACGTCACTCGATTTGTCACTGGATCAATTGATAATATTTGAATTAAATTTTTTCCCGATATTGCAAGCTTATTCCTGTCTTTATTCGAAGCAGAAAGAGCTTGTAACTCCACATTTGGAGTTTCATAAACTGCCACATCACGGTCCAACATGGAAGTAATTGTGTTAATATGTGCAATAAATGATATTCTTCCCTAAATTATCTTATTTATTCTTTAATTTTTCAAATAAATAACTTGTATTGTATAAATTTACTATAAAAATGATTTCACTCTTCTAAAGTGATCATTTCTATCATTTCTACCTATGCTTTGATATCTATTATACTCTCATTTTGTTTTTTTATCTTTTTTTTTTTTTTTTTTTTTTTTTTTTTTTTTTTTTTTTTTTTTTTTTTTTTTTTTTTTTTTTTTTTTTTTTTTTTTTTTTGCTTTTCATTTTCATTTTGTTTTTCTAAATTTCCGTAGTTTGCTTATAAATTAATGTTTATGGAAATAAAAAATAAGTTTTATTTATGTCGTACAAAATGATCATTTATACATTTTATTCTAATATTAATAATAATATAGAAACATATTCTATATATAAATATAAAATATAAATTATATCTTCTAAATGATTCTTATTGATGTAGAATTATATTACTTATTTAGATTAATTATGACTTGGAAGCATGTTGGGAGTGTCATCTTGCAAACTATACTGATTATTTGGTGTAAAAAGGATATAATATATTGGTTAACATCTAAAGCCTAGATCTGCCTATTATTAACACAACATATATGCAATGTATTATATGTTATTCAGAATAATCTACTTATATTACTTGAGAAAGATATTTCTAATAGGGATTTGGCTGTATTTATACTTTCCAGAAAATAATTTCAAGTTATTATTTTTGGACTCTGTTCTTAGATGTGTATGCATCCTGACATAACCAGGGTATGTAAATCGAACTAACTAATGGAACTAGATACGATATTTTCAACACTATATACTATTTGAATAATAGAAATCCATTAATTTTGTCTGTAAAGTTGCTTGAAGAAATATTGTAATTAATATAGTTTCTTCTTTTTCTATTTTATCATATAATGATTATTGCTTGCTTAGAGATAATCTAACTTGATATCATCACTTATCCTTAATGGCTTTTAAATCGTTTTTTTCCACTTTCTTTCAATTTTTAGAGCCAATTTCAAAATATTCTTTGATAGATATTCTTATTCATTATTAGTGAAAAATACCAGATATAGCCGAAATTATCATTAATTCAAATAGTCTTTACTCATTAATCCTCATTTCTTTGTTAATAAAAAATTATTTATATCTCTATACATCAACATTATCCCATATAATATCTTAGAATTAATCAAGATTATTTAACAAAGCTTCATAAGAAATCAAAAATACTATGGCTACAAAAAGTACTTCCACAGACTCAAGTTTATTAAAAGTTAACACAGATGGTATATCCATATATTGTCAAACATGAACCTGAAGACATTATTTCTATCCTCCATGGAACATCTGGATGTGCTTCATCATTAATACTGAAAACTGAAAAATTACTTCATAATGAAGTAAATAATGAATAAGTTACCTACAATCTATTAAATATAAAATTGAATATATTACTAAAAGTTTAGATTTTCTAATTTATCATATGTAAATGGTAAAATAATCATTTAGCATCCATCTTACTTCTATAAAAGGCAAATGTTTAAAGGAGATGACCGTTCAATTTATACTATATGCACAGTAAATCGCGTACCGGTAAAATTTAAAAAAATTAAATAAAAAAAAAAATTATCGCGTTTTTTTTTTGATTTTTTTCCTGAAAAAAAAATTCAGTTGGATCTTTTAACCTAAGATATCAAAAATTGTATAAGAACCAAGAAACTATAACTCTCATTATACAGATAGATATATAAAGAAACCAAAAAGATTATACTATATAATGTCACAATTTACATCACAACCAGAAATTTCATCAGATGCCTTTGCATCTAGTAATCTTCAATCTGGTAGTAGATTTCAGAGTTCCACAGATGCAAGAATTAACCAAGAAGGATCAACAAGTTATTCTAACAATAATAGCACAAACAACAATAGAAATGGTAGCAGCAATAATAATTCAAATGTAAATATTGAAGATGATTCAAGACCTATAGAAGCCCTTAGAAGAGGTAATAATCAAATTATTGAAAAAGTTCATGATGTGACTGGAGAAAAAGTGCGTGAATCATTTGAACAATTTTTACAAGAATTTATTGAACCAAGTACAGAAGGAAATAATGAAGGGGAAGAAGCTAATTCTCAGAAACCTTTTGGGGGTAAAACTTATTTAGCACAACTTGAAGCTATGCGAATTTATGAATTATCAACTATATATATTAATTATAAACATTTATTAATGAGGGAAAATGGGGTTTTAGCCTCTGCTATTTTAGAACAATATTACAGATTTTTGCCATTTTTACAAGCAGGATTGAAAAGAGTGATTAAAAAGTATGTTCCAGATTTATTAAAATCTGGCGCTATCAATAGTCAGGCTACTAATCCTTCTCAGGCTACTTCTCTCAATGGTAGTGCGGCCACTGCTTTAGAAAATAATAATGAAAAGATTTTTCAAATAAGTATATTCAACTTACCAACGATTAATAGAATCAGAGATATTAGATCAGAAAAGGTTGGGTCATTAATTTCAATTTCTGGTACTGTTACAAGATCGTCAGAAGTTAGACCAGAATTATACAAAGCTACATTTACTTGTGATCTTTGCAGATCTATGGTTGAAAATGTTGAACAGGCTTTCAAATTTACTGAGCCTACTAGTTGTCCAAATCCAAGTTGTGAAAATCAAGCTTATTGGACATTAAATATTCAAAAATCTCAATTTATAGATTGGCAAAAAGTGAAGATTCAAGAAAATCCTAGTGAAATTCCTACCGGGTCCATGCCTAGAACTTTAGATATTATTCTTCGTGGAGAAATCGTTGAAAGAGCTAAACCTGGTGATAAAGTTAAATTCACCGGTATGCCTATTGTTATCCCTGATGTTTCTCAATTAGGACTTCCTGGTATAAAGCCTACTAGTAAAAGACAAAGTGATTCATCATCATTTGGCTCAAGTGTCAGCGGATTGAAATCTCTTGGTGCTAGAGATTTAACTTATAAGATTGCATTTTTAGCTACACATGTGTCATCAATGGTTAACCCAATCAGTGGTAGTAAAGAAGATTCTAATGGTCAAGAAGGTGATGAAGAACTGGAACAAACTGATGAATCTCAGCAGTTTAAATCTGGTGATGATAAGCATGATCAAGAAACTTTTTTAAACAGTCTTTCTCAAGAAGAACTTAGCCAATTACAACTTATGGTCAATGATGAGCATATTTATGATAATTTAGTCAAATCTATTGCGCCAGCTGTATATGGCCATGAAACTATTAAAAAGGGTATACTTTTGCAATTATTGAGTGGGGTTCATAAGACAACTCCCGAAGGTATTAATCTTAGAGGTGATATAAATGTTTGTATTGTTGGAGATCCATCAACTTCTAAATCTCAATTTTTAAAATATGTCAGTTCTTTCGTGCCTAGAGCCATTTACACATCTGGTAAGGCTTCTTCAGCAGCCGGGTTGACTGCAGCAGTAGTTAAAGATGAAGAAACTGGTGATTTTACAGTTGAAGCTGGTGCTTTAATGTTGGCAGATAATGGAATCTGTTGTATTGATGAATTTGACAAAATGGACGTTACTGATCAAGTGGCGATTCACGAAGCTATGGAACAACAGACAATTTCTATTGCTAAAGCTGGTATTCAAGCAACTCTTAATGCTAGAACTTCTATATTAGCTGCTGCTAATCCTATCGGTGGTAGATACAACCGTAAACAATCGCTTCGAGCAAATTTATCACTTTCTGCACCAATCATGTCAAGATTTGATTTATTCTTTGTGATATTGGATGATTGTAATGAGAAAATTGATACTCAACTTTCCAGTTTTATCATTGATTTACATCAAGGTGGTGATGCGTTCATTGATTCTCCTTATAGTGCCAGTCAAGTTAGAAGATACATTAATTATTGTAAAACTTTCAAGCCTAAAATGAATAAAAAAGCTAGAGATTATTTGGTTGAATGCTATAAACTGCTAAGAGCTAATGATTCTCAAGGGTTTGGTCGTTCAAGTTATAGAATCACTGTGCGTCAATTAGAATCTTTGATTCGTTTATCAGAAGCTATTGCTAAAGCCAACACTTCTAATATAATTACTCCAGAACTTGTCGCTGAAGCATACAGTTTATTAAAAGATTCTATAATTAAAGTTGATAAAGATGATGTTGAAATTGATGAGGATGAAGATGGCAAAGATGACACTAATGCCAACGAAGATGAAGGCAATAGTAATAATGATACTCAAGCTTCAGGTGCAAATCCAGCTCCTGAACCAAGAAAAGTTTCTATTTCATATGATAAATATATTGAAATGATGTATGCTATTGTCAAGCAAGTTAGAGATGCAGAGAAGTCAGATGATAGTAGTGAAGTCACTGGGTTGACTGGAAAACAAATAATAGATTGGTATTTGGAATCTAAAGAAGATGAAATGAATGACGAAGAAGATTATTGGAAAGAACAAAAACTTGTTAAAAAGGTTTTAAAAAGACTCGTTAAAGATAGAATTTTAATGGAAGTTAGAAACACTACGGCTACTAATGGTTTATTAACTGAAGAAGAAGCCGCTACTGATAACCAAAAAATTGATTTGGAAAAAGTTGTCTTTATTTTGCATCCTAATTGTGCAATTGCTGATTTCTTCACTGAAAATGTATGATATATCATTGTATCACTTTTCTTACATCTATATATATATATCTGTAAAATCACTATAAACATAGACATTACATTTAACTTATTTTAATTTTGTAAACATTTTCTTATTATAATACATTAGATGCTTAATTTTAAATATATATATTTTAAAATAACTAATATACACACTAATTTATCTTTTTAATGCTTGCTATTTCAAATTCTTTCTCGGTAAAATAATGTTTTGCAACAGATGTTAATATCTTATCATCAATAATAAGACAATCCCTCATATATTCTTTAGAAGTGAGAAGTAATTGGTTATAAATCACCAATTTAGGAGGAGGTTTCTTCTTAAATAAAACTGAAGATGGGTGAATAAACATGCTTTGTGCTTTTTTAATACTAGCATATGAATCTCCAGATCTAGTTAATCTTGAAGTGTTTGGGAAAAATCCAGAAGCTATTGCCTTTAAAATATTATCAATTTTTTCTTCTTCAGTATAATTTTTTTCTATTTCATATTTAGTTTCAATTCTTTTGCATAAATTCTTTAGTTGCTGTCTAATATTTTTAACTCTTAATAATGTTCTATATTGAATAAAATTATCACGGCACCAATATTGAGTATAATTATTCTCCTTCCATTGTTTCCAAATTTCAAGGTAAACAAAATGATCACCATGATCAATATTATTATTTGCCTTACCAAAATTTTCCCTTGCTTTATCAGCAAGTTCCTTCTTCTTTTTAGGACGATAAAATAATGCTGAAGATTCACTAAGCATTGATAAAATCGTTAAAACTTCTTGTAAACAATCAAATTCCGCTTTGCCACTACTAATTAAAACTTTACTAAGCATTGGATCCAATGGAAATTCAGACATAGTTTTTCCAGTTTTAGTAAGTTCACCTTTATCATTTAATGCTCCTAAGGAGTATAATAATTCTAATGATTTTATAATATTCTCCGAGGATGGTTTATCCATGAATTCAAAATGCATAATATCATAAATTCCAAGAGTTAATAATAACAAAATTACTGAGGCTAAATTAGTCCTTAAAATCTCGGGAATAGGTCTTTTTGGTAATTCTTTTTTAAATGACCATTTTGAATAAAGTCTAAAACATTTCCCTGGACCAACTCTCCCAGCTCTACCAGCACGTTGTTGAGCAGATGCTTGAGAACAAGGAGTTACTATTAAGGATTCCATAGAGTTTTTAGGATTAAACATTTTTTCTTTAACAAACCCAGGATCAATCACATATTTAATTCCATCGATAGTAAGGGAAGTTTCTGCAATATTAGTGGCAAGTACAACTTTTCTAGCACCTTTCGGCGTTGGCTCAAAAATTTTGGATTGGAGTTCAGTTGGTAAGTTAGCATAAATTGGTGTAATTATTAATTCTTTTATTTTATCACCTAATTTAGCACAAGTATCTCTTAATTGTTCCTCGACTAATTCTATTTCATCTTGACCAGTGAGAAATACTAATATATCTCCAGGTAAAGGTTGTGATACATGAATTTGGAAAATTGTAGTTATTGCAGCAACTAAGTAGTTTGGCTCTGGATGTTGAGTATAAAAAATATCCACTGGGTAAGTTCTACCAGGAACGTTAAAAATTGGAGCATTATCGAAAAACTCACTAAATTTTTTCGAATTTACAGTGGCAGAACTGATAATCACTTTTAATTCCTTATTAACTTTCATTATATCTTTTAAAAGCCCTAATATAATATCAGTATGTAATGTTCGTTCATGGGCTTCATCAATTATGATGACAGAGTATTGTTTCAACTGTGGATCATTTAAAGCTTCTCTAAGTAACATACCATCAGTTACATATTTTATTACTGTTTTATCATTGGTTTTATCTTGAAAACGAATATTATAGCCAACTTCATGACCAAGACGAACATTCATTTCTTCTGCAACCCTAGTTGCCACTGACATTGCAGCAACTCTTCTAGGTTGAGTAATTGCCACCCTTTTACGATTATTACATAGACCAGCTTCGTAAATAAATTGGGGTATTTGCGTAGTTTTCCCTGACCCTGTTTCTCCAACAAGAATCAATGCTCGATTTTCTTTAATTGACCTTATTATTTCGTCCTTGTACATATACACAGGCAATGATTCTCTTACTTCTTGAATTGATCTTTTCTTATTATTTTTATTATTGTTTCTTTGACGTTTATGTTCTCGTTCATTATCTTCTTCTTCTTCAACAGTTCTTTTAACACTTGATTCTTCGTCGATTTCAAATTCGATATTTTGAGATTCATCAAATACATATTCGTAGTCTTTTTGAGGTACTATATCTGATTTTTGAATAGGAGTAACAGAACTTTTTTCATGCTCTTCATTCATTTTTTTAATTGTTGTTCTTGATGTTAACATTATATTATCAAAAAAAGAAAAAGTTTTGCTAAAAATATATTTTTACTTTTTTCATTTTACTTTTTCATTTTACAATTTTTTTTTTTTTTTCTTTTTTTCTATATGCATTGAAATAAATTTGACAAATTTGACAAATTTTGTTACTTTACTGATTGATCAACTATGAAATATATGATCTTCAAAAGATATAGTAATAAGAAAAAAAATTTTTTTTACTAAAATAACAAAGTTTATATTTTCTATATTATTTGATTTAATTTTACAAATATTTTTGCTTTTATTAAGATAATCTATCACTAAAGGGAGTTATATTTGAAATTAATCAGAATCAGACTCCGAATCAAATCCAGTAAATTTTGTATTTTTAGCATTAAGATCTTTACCATCTAACCACTCATTATCGCCATCGTCATCGTCATCGTCATCTTCAGATTCAGATTCAGAACCATTCACAGTAGAACTGTCTTTAATATTATTATTCTTGACTTCAATCAAAATATCATCAACATTATCACCATTATTTCTGTTACTGTCGTCATTATTGAAAGAACTATCGTTTAAGAATTTGTACAAATAGGTATTTTGTTTAGAAGTCAAGATGATATCTTTAGCGATTCTGTTCAAAAATCTTTGAACAAGTTTCAAAGAATTAATAAATTTAACACGATTATTACCAATAAATTTCCCATGAATGTTTAACAAGTTCAAAATCCAAACAAGATTGAATTCAATGTGCTGAGATTCATTAACAAATTGCCCTAGAAAGTTTAAAAGAGATGGCAAATAAACAGTTGGGAAATCAGCAAGAATTAAAGGAATATTAGAGGTTGGAATATTTTCAAATACTTTCACAATTAAATATTTTTCATTCAATCTGAATGCCATGGTGAAAGCTACTAAATAATTACCTTGAGCTAATTCTTGTAAAATGTTTTCAGAGGTGATATCAATGTCTAAATCAAGAGGATCAAATACTAATCTAGAGTCAATAGAATAGATTAATAAACCCTCTGTAGAGGCAGCAGCAAATGCATTAGCAGTTGGAGAAAATCGTATACTATTAACTCTAATTTCTGGTCTTGTTCTTCTAAGTGATGGGTCTCCACCACGGTTAGAACCTGGAAGACTATGATCAATTCTATCTTCAATATCAGAGTTCTCACCACGAGTATCGATAAGATCGATGCTGTCTCCGCCACCTGCAGCAACTTTAGCACTATTTAACTTAAGCAATGTACCATCAAGATTCATATTTTCAGAGACTGTAAATTTCTTGAGTAATACTTCATTCTTGATATCATATAAACAAATAGAATTATTTTTACCTGCACATATTATAGCAGAACCATCGAAACTATAATCAATGGTAGTAAAATATCTCGATCTTTTAGAGTTCTTAGAAGTAAAAGTATCAGTTAAATATCTACCACTTAAAATATCTTTTTTAGCATCAATATTACCTACTTGTTTACCATTCTCAATATCCCAGAATGAAACTTGTCCATCTAAAGTTGAAACAGCTAACTGCTTAGAATCTGGTCTCATACATATAGCCAAAACATCAGAATATAATTGGAATGGTTCCACGCTTTGTGATCTTCCAAAAATATCCCATACTCTAATAGTTTTATCCCAACTAGCACTAGCCAAAGTTGAATTTTCAGTACCAAATGCTAAACATGAAACAGGACCTTCATGACCGGATAAATTATCCAATAATTGACCAGTTTGTACTGACCACACAAATATTTCAAAAGAGCTTAAAGAACTAGCAACTACAACTTCTGCAGATGGGTCCACAGCTAAACAGTTAAATTGCATTCTTTCTGAAGTAGCAGTAAATACTCTAAAGTTTCTGTATCTGATAAGATCCCAAGCTCTTACAGTTCCATCAAGAGAACATGTGAATAAGACAGTACCTTTTTTAGCAAATTGAGCCCATGTTACAGAACTTGAATGTTCTTCAAATGTATTTAAACAGAAACCTGAATCAATATCCCATATTTTTATTTTTCCGTCATCACTAGCTGTGACAATCTTTGAAGCATCTGGTGAATAGCAAAGAGCATTCATAGAATCAAAATGACCTTGTTGCTTTAAAATATAAGATTCTGATTGCCATTCATAGACTAAAAGTTGTCCTAATTTTGAAGAACCAAATGCAAGCCATTCACCTGTGCTATTAACTTCAACAGTATTGATTGCATTTTTACCTATCGATAATTGTTGAATCATAGTGAATGAAGGAAGTTCGTATAATCTAAATTCACCGTTACTGAAGCCTACTATTAAAACATTTGAATTTGCGTGGAATGTACCACATTTCACAGCTGCATGATCAGCTGCAAAGAAATAGTTTTTTTTAGTGATTCTCCAACTTTTATTTTCAAGATCAACTGATTTTTCTTCGTCAGAGTCTTCTTCGTCAGAGTCTTCATCATCAGAATCTTTTGGTCTTTCAGTATATTCCCATTGAAGTAAAGCTCCGTCTTTACTTAAAGTATAAATAATATCTTGATTAGAATTAAAAAATGCATTAACAACATAATCACGATGTCCAGCAAGTGACACTTTAGCGTGCGCTTCATTAGAATGTAACGACCAAATTCTGGTAGTCATATCTTTAGAAGTAGATAATAAAAAGCGTGAATCTTTAGACCAGTTCAAGGATAAAATTTCATTATAATGACCACTAAGTTTTTTATATTTAACAAATGGTGCAAATTGACGATCATTATACTCACTAGAATCATTATCATCGTGTGTATTAGAAGATATTCTCCATATTTGCACAAATCTATCTACGGCGATTGCAAAATATTTACCATCTGGTGAAAACTTAATATCGTTAATCTTTGTGCTTTTAAAATTAAAATAATGGAGCACTTGCTTAGTTTTGAAGTTAACCAATATCGCACGCCCATCGGTGTCTATTGATAATAATAAAGAATTTTGATCATTCAAAGCAATTCTTTGTATATTTTTACGATGTTGATAATCGAATGTGTATGAAGTGTTATTTATTAAGTCGAATACTGTAATTCTATTACCCACTGGACTTAATAAACTTCTTCCATCTTTTGTATATATTATATTGGCATTTCTATACACTGTACCTAATAAATTAGAAAACTTGAAATTTGATTTCATTTTGATTTCAAATTACTTAATTAATATTATTATATCTAACTTATTATTTTATATTAATGAAAATTATTAAATCGATATAATGAATAAGTAAGCATAAAATAAAAGAAAATTTTTTAACTGCAATTAAAAAAAAATTTTTTTTTCTTTAAAAAAAAAAATCATAAATGAGAAGATCCTGGAAATTGGTATATAATATTTATATAACCATGTATTTGGTATACTTATTACATAAAATTTTATACTCTATTATTTCTGTATTATACATGTATAGCTTCGCATAATTAATTAAATACATAAAAGAGAGGAATAGTTAATAAACTATCCAAAATAGTACAACAGTTAATTTATTAGTTTGGTGATGATTTTGTAAGTTATAAAGAAAATTAATGACAATATTGGCAATGAAAATTTTAAAGATTCGGAAATGTTTTGAAAAATATTGAAAAAGGATGGTTCAAAGTCCTCGACCTCTTTTAACTGTGTAATATACAAATTTAATTCTTGATTAAGTTTTAATAATTGATTCAAACCATAATATATGTAATTGTTATCATTAGCAAATTTGATAATATTGGATCTTCTTTGCAATAAGCTTAAAATCTTTGGTGAAAACTTATAAATAGTTTTTGGTCCACCTTTTTTAACCATTAAAACTAATAATGCAATTCTTTTAGAAAATTTTTTTAAACCATCCACAATTGATACTCTTGTTGCACTGTCTAATCTATAAGGTGGTATTTGTAATAATACAGGTGATGAAAGTAATCGATAAAATTTTTTCCAAAAAAATTCAAAAAATTCTTTAGATGCATCATTCTCAATCATTCCGGAATCTTTGATATTTTGAAATTTTGTAAGTGTGATTATATCTTTATTATCTTTATCATTGAGTAAATATCTTGTAGAATTAAACCCATTAAGCAGTTGATCAGTGAAAACTAACTCTGTGAATGAATGACTAGTAATTGGTATATTAGTATCATAAAACTTATCTAAATCAATTAATTCAATTTTATCAAAATCTATTATCACTTTATCATCATTTAATATCACATTATCATTATCAATCTTCACATTTCCATCTTGCACAACAATAAATGGATATTTTTCATTTAATTTGGCTCTAGAAATGGTAGCCAAATTGTGGTTAAATTGGATAAATCCTTGGAACATTGAATTTAGACGACTGAAGTATTTATCAACAATTTTTATTTCATCTAAATTAAGCTTTCCCAAATCTGTTACAATTAAAAAGTTGATATCAAAAGTCACTATATCTTCTACTCCAAAAGTGTTAATTGAGAATATTGATGTAATTGGCAAGTCTTTCATTTGTTTATCTTTTTCATTACCATCATCACCTTTATTATTTGTATCAAAATGGTTGTGTATATAATCCAATTCGTATCCAAAAGAATTAGTTAGCACCGTTTGTGATATGAAAAATGGAAGATCATTGTTACTTATAGAAGTTTTCGCATAGTATAAAAGGGCAAAATCATTGAAATTATCCGCATATATTCCATTATTCTCTCCCAAAATATATTGAATCTCGAAATTATTAGGCGGTAAGTTTTCTCCCAGGCTCTCTTCATTTAACATCAATTTGAATCTATAATCTACTGGGAGCTTCAATCTTTCCGCTAAATAATAGTCTATTTGTATTTGTGCAGCATTGTGAATATCGTTAAATCTGAATTGTTCTGGTGATGTTAAATAAACAGGGATATTGAAATGGACATCTGCAAATGGATCATCTATCAATGCTGATATTAGCTGTTGTGGTGGTAATTCTTGGAAAACATTGAACCATCGCTGAATAATAACTGCTGTTATTATCGACGATATAATCGCGCTGTATATTAATCCTTTTGAACCCATTATTATTGCCGTTAATATATAAGAAGTTTAAAGTTATGTTTTTTCTATTTTAGTATGATTACTTACAAGTTCATCCACAACTTAATCATTTCGTTTTTTTTTTTCAAACAAATTATTCTGCTTGATTTTTCACTATTTTTTCTTTGTTATTTTTTTCTCAATATCAACCAACATTAATCTGCTATACCAACCACAACCATTGACATACACAAGTATATCTATCTTCAAAGTTTTTGTAATTACATAATATCTACAAAGCAAAATTTTAAGACTATATATATACATATACAACATTTATTGAACTTCTAATTAGGTTTCCGTAATTTATATGCATGACAAACATTTTTGATTAATAATTCAGTTATCTCAGAGTTATAGAAGTATTTCTCATTTAAGAATTTATAAACTTTCAGGAATAATTTATATTTCATTTCATGATCTATATTAGCCCAATTAACAACATAAACATCAAATCCATTTTCTTGTAATATAGTTTTTATCTCTTCTTTGATGAATGCATATTCATATTGATCACTTCCTAAGTTTAAAAACTCAGTCATTGTACTGGAAGAACTTCTCGAAAATACAGGAACTTTCCTGGAGTCATTATTCCCTTCAGCATCTTTATTATTTGGAGAAGCTGGGTCGTTAGTGGGCTTAGTATCAGATCGATGATTATGTGTAGCCGCAATTGGAGAAATATTTGGAAAATTTGCAGATTTTAGAGAAACTTGCGAGTTTGCAGGTAATGTAACAGAAAATACGATTCTTGAATTACCACTAATAATCATCCTAGATTTAGATAAATTAATATCAGCGGTTCTCAACTTATAATTATATTTGTTTCTTTTTACTTGTTTCAACTCTATCAAATTAATAATATGTTTGGGTCCAAGAATTGCTTCATTAATGACTTCTCCTGGATAAAATTTATATTGAAATCCTTCTTTACTATTCATTATTTTGGGGTTAGTTGTTTTATTGGTCAAAAGTTTTGGCTTTTGATAATTTTCAATTGAATTTAATATTCTGCGTTTATTAAGGATTTTTCTTGTTTTTGTTTTCTTCATAGTTATTGGAGATATACTACCATTATAGGCACTGTTGTTCTCTGTGACAATACTATTATTGGTATTAGTATTATTTGGTGCAAATTTTTTATTAGTTCCATTGTTGTCAGATATCCCATTACTACTATTCTTATAATTTTTCTTTTTCAATAATTCAGAGTTAAGCTGATGTTGCTGTTTGCGACCATACTGCTTACTAAAATAACAAACATTTTTAATTATCAATTCCACAATTTCATCATTGAAAAAATATTTCTCCTGTAAAAATTCCAACACGGGTTTAAATAACTTCATTCGTTGTAAATCTGATAAGTCTGTTACCCAATTAGTAGTATAAGCATCAAAATTTAATTTTGATAACAATGTTTTCACTTCCTCTTTAATGCTAGCATATTCATATTGATCTGGCCCAAAATTTAAGAATTCACTCATAGTTAGCATCGAAGATTTGTAATATACTGGAATTGTTACATTCTCATAATTTATATATGAGAAACTAGCAACTTTTCTTCCCTCGATTATTAATAATCGTTTGCTAATATCAACATCAGCAGATCTTAATCTGTAGTTATACTTATTTCTTTTAATGTTTAGATTAAAAACCTGACGAGCAGTTCTGGATTTCAATAATTCAACATTAATGGATTCACCAGGGTATTCTTTATATTTGATTCCATTATCAGTAATTAATTTTTTATAACCTAGTTTCAATTCGTCGTTATTATTGTCATCATTGGTATAAGCGCTAGAGTTTAACATGTGTGAATAATTGCGCTTATTTTTTGCGTTATCATCATTGATAGAGTTTAAAATGTTTCTGATCTTTGAACTAGCATTGGTATTAATTTTCACTACTTTGGTATTATAATTAACTTGAACCATAAAAGTATCTGGGGTGGTACTTCTGTCGCTGTTGCTACCGTTATTATTATCATTATTATTATTATCAGTGACAACAAGATCTAAAGTGTTAATAGTAGGTTTTGTAAAATATATAGGAATACTGATATGATTAACTTTAATATCTGCTTTTAAACTTGGATTGATTTTTGTTAATAAATTAGGACATAAGTTACATCTTCCATTCCCAACTCTTCTCCGACTAGTTCTTTTGATGATACCACGAGATTTGATTGAAAATTGACGATTTTGTATCATGTCTTTTGGGAAACTCTTGAAATTATGGAATTGGAATTTTTTGAATCTTGAAGAAATACGAATCAAATTACATACAAGTTCGTCTTGAGATTCTTTTTTAATATGAATACTTGGTTCCGATGGTTGTTGTTGTTGCATAGTTGATAAACTATTGGTTATATTTTTATTATAGTCTTTTTTTAATAAATGCTTTCGCTGTCTACCATATCCAACAGTACTATGATTTGGAACTATTTTCTTAATGAAATTTTTAGGAATTCTTCTTGTTAAACATATTTGATTTTTTTGAATAATATCTAGAGGCATGTTAATATAATCAGTATTTAAGAAATATAAAGTATTATCAAAATCAATTTTATGGAAATTATTAATAAATTGATCTAAGTGTGGATATTTTTTAGCTATACTGAAAGAGTTTAAAAAATTCAAATAAGCAGTGATAAAATTACTATTATCATTATTTTTATTCCTCTTATTACTTTTATTACTTTTATTAATTTTATTACTTTTATTACTTTTATTACTTTTATTAATTTTATTAATTTTATTAATTTTATTAATTTTATTAATTTTATTAATTTTATTACTATTATCCTCTTCATTTGTTATCAACAAATTAATATTTGAAAGTTGACGACGAAATTGTAGCATATAATTTGAAATGTTGAAAGATGATGATGGATATGAAATTTCTGTTGGTAGTACCCATTCATACTGGGAAGTAGCAATTATTAATATTGGGACATAGTTATTATTATAGTGATAATCATTATAAGTTAATTTGGAGCAATCTAGCACATATCCTGGAATACAAAATTTAGAATCACCAGGTGGGGCTAATATTTTATTATTTTTTGGTTGTGCGGATGATGATTTTGTTTGTATATGATTAATGAATGTAGTCGTAGAATGATTAACGAAAACTATCCTACCGATCTCTAATTCTGAGATTAACATTATTAAAAAGGGTATATATATAGCACTTTCATCAAAGCAGAAAAAAACAAATGATGATGATGATGCAGGTAAGTGGCTCTATTGAATATCTTACTTTTTGTATATGTATATGGTTCTTTTTTGGAAATGGTTTGAAGGTTTTCCAGTGCAAAAGTTTATATTTTTATTTTATTTCTGAAAAAAAAAATAAAAAAAAATAAAAAAAAAATCACAATTTTTATATTACATACACCAACCAAATGGAACCATTCACAGTAGACTCAAAAAAAACCCATTCTCAAATGAGAGCGAAATATATTCGATATAATATCTATGCTATCCTTCCTTATTTGCTATGTAATAATCTGGTAAACAGTTGCAAAAATAATAATCAAAAGTTCCTGCTTTTACCTGTTATCAAGAAAAATTTTCACTTCATCTTTCAACTCAAGATCTTTTTTGTCGGTCAATATTTATTGCATTCCCTTTTTTTTTTTACTTGATTCATCATACAAGTGACAAAACAAAAATAAAAGCAGAGTATCCATTCTATGTAGTTCAAGGTCTGACCTACTCATGGTCTTGAATCAAACTAATACATGACTACTGTATAGGTATTATCAACTAATTTTCTTGTAATTATAAATACTGTATTATTAATGCAAGAGAATGCATTAATTTGCAGAATTAAAATATTAAAATCGATGCATGCAATCGGCAAAAAATATATTATCTATAATATTTAACTGATATTTGAAGATGGCTTAGTATACAATAACAAATAATATAAGTAGTAAAATAGATTATAATAAAGCACAAGTCTGAATATAAAATTAAAACAAGAATAAATATATAAATAATAGTTTAATTATTACTGGCGGTACTGGTTTCAGCAGTATCTTCAGTATTAATAACATTAGTAATCGTTGCATCTGGAACTAAACTTTCACTGTTGGTGATGTTGGTTTTTATATTAGTGTCAGTATTTACACTAGTGTTTGCGGCATTAATAGTTTTACTGATTTTATTATATTTTTTCTTTTCAGTTGGATTCTCAGCTGCATTTAACAGGATTCTAATATTTTCGGCCAACTCTTCATCTTGGATACCATCAAGTGAGTACCACAAGTAGTAACTAGGTGTTTTAGTACCAACTCTGATAATAGTCTCCATTCTTTCATAAACTTCCTTTTCATTAGCAAAACTGTTTTTAATCAATGGAACGAATCTCTTTGGAATATTACTTAGCATCACTGTTGTAGCTAAGTATCTAATTTCTTTGGCGTTCTTACGTTTTTCTTCTTCTTCCTTCTCTGCAGCTGCCTTCTCCTTAGCTTCAATTGTTGTAGCAGTAGCTGCTGCCGCTGGAGTTTCACTACGAGCATCTTCTTCAATATCTTCAATATCATCATCATCGTCAGAATTAGAATTGTAGGAAGCTGGAGTAACCTCTTGAGCTTTCTGTTTGCCTTGAATTCTTCTACTTTTTCGAGTACTAAATCTGGCTCTGGCTCTTCTTTTTGGTGCCTTTCTCTTTGGAGGAACTTTTTTAACTTCTTCTTTCTTGACTTCAACTTTATCATCTGGTTTTGAATCTTTTTTAGTTCTTTCAGATTTTGGATCTTCTTCAGTTTTGTCAAGTATTTCGGATCTTGAAACCTCTTCATTAGTCTTCTCATCACTTTTTACTTTAGGATCAATGTCCATTTTAGTTACTTCAGATTTAGACACATCGTTACCTTCTTCAACATTTCTAGAATCAGCAGAGCTATTAATATCCATTTTATCATCGCCCATAACAGTTTGATCATCTTTCTCTTTATCTTTCTTCTCGTCTTCTCCCTCTATTTTTTTCTTTCCTTCTTCTTCTTCCTCAAATTTCTTCCTTTCCTCTTCTTTCTCTCTCTCTTTCTTCTCATCTTCTCCCTCTATTTTTTTCTTTTCTTCTCCCTCTATTTTTTTCTTTTCTTCTCCCTCCTCAAGTTTTTTCTTTTCTTCTCCCTCCTCAAGTTTTTTCTTTTCTTCTCCCTCCTCAAGTTTTTTCCTTTCTTCTTCCTCCTCAAGTTTTTTTCTTTCCTCTTCTTCTTTCTTTTTTCTAGCCTCCATCTCTAAAATTTTGTCAAGGTTGTTTTGAGATTCTTCATCTTTAATTAAAATATACGAGATTAAAATTTCTCCCTCACCAATAACCTCAACAATAGATTGCTTAGGTAATTTAAATCTTTCAGAGGGTGATTCACTATATTCAAAGACAATATCAGCATCTTCCAAGTAACGTTCTTGGAAAGCCGTTAATTCTTGTTCTTTGATCTTCTCAGGCTTAACCTTAATTTCTTTAAGAACTTTAGGTTTTGCCTTTTGTTCCTTCTGTTTAGCGGCGGCGGCAGCAGCAGCTTTTTTCTTTTCTGCTTTTTTCAATTTTTCTTCTCTCTTTCTAGCTAATTTCTCTTCTTTTTCTTTAAGTTTAGCTTCTTTTTTGGCTTGCTTTTCAGCAGCCCTCTTTCTTGCCTTTTCTTCCTTAGATTCCTTTGGTTGTTTAGGAGGTTTAGGTTCTTTTTTAGGTTTTGGTTGTTTCGGAGCTTTCTTAGTCTTACTAGGTTTCAGAGCTTTAGGAAAATTATTTTCTCTGGAGTGGAATGGACTAGGCCAGGGAGCAGAAGTAGATGGATCTTTCTTTTTGGCTTCTAAGTATTCATCTTGTAAAATTTGGTAAAATTTAATAGGATCATCAATTTTACGGCTACCCATATCTTTAGCTTGACGAATGTATCCTTGAAATTCACTTATTTGTTGAGGTGATGACTTCCCAGAAGCTACAATTTTCATAAGTGCATCTAATGGTTTAAAAACACTGGATATTCTATTAAGATTTTTAATCATTAATGTATTCTCTGGAGTCAGCATAATAGTATTAGTTTTTGGTTTTGAAGGTAGATTTCCAGGCTTTATTATTGTTGGCGGAGGGGTAGCGACTGAAGTTTTCGTTGTAGATGGTGTGGCAGTAGTAGACGTTGTAAAAGGTAGAGGTTTAGCTGCTGTTGTATGTTTTGTTGTAGTAGGTGGGGCAGCTGTTTGATTATTAAGGCTAGTAGTAATATCAGTAGATTCTTTAGTTTTAGTAGCAATAGCTGTTTTATTAGATATAGAAGTTGAAGAGGTTAGTTTATTGTGACTAGGATTGTTAGTTTTACCATTGACCTTTGGTACAAGAGATTCCTCTTTTATAGAAGAATCTTTATCTATTTTGACCTTCCCATCATCATTCGTGGCGACCAGCACCTTCTCTTGGTTATGAATTTTGGATTTATCAGTTGATAATTTTTTCGTTTCATCAAACTCAGAATTTGATTCTTCAACAGGTTTAGAAATAATTTCTTTTGATTCATCTTTTGAAGTTACCTTATCAGAATTTGTCTTTATCTCATAATTTTTCTTATTTATCTCTGTGTCTTTTTTCTCTATCTCAGAGTCTTCTTTTTCAACAGTTGAGGAATCCTTTGTCGCTATTTTTTCAAAAGTCCTCTCTGTGTTAGAATCTTTTTTCTCTACTTCTTTAGAAACTTTCATTTCATCTTTTTTCTCAATCTTTTCAAAATCTTTCATTTCAACATCTGTATCTTTACTTTCAGCTATTTCTGAACCCTTTTTATTAATTTTTTCAGAGTCCCTTTTTTCAACAGGTTTTTCTTTACTATCAATCTCCATATCATCAGGGTCTTTATCCTTCTCAGAAGCTGTATTTTCAATATGTTCTTTAGATTTCTTACTAATTTTTTCTTTTTCTTTACCACCAGTTTTATCTTCCTTAGTTATTTTGTCTTCGACAGTTTCTTTAGAGTTTGATTCATCTTTAATTGATTTAGATTTATCTTTCTTCTTTGAATTATCATCTTTAGTTTTCTTGTTTTTCTTTTTAGATTTAGACTCTTTCTTTGATTTGCCATCATCTCCATCTTTAAGTTCTTTAATTTTCTCTTCACCATCTTCAATTTTCACTTTCAGTTTCTTGGCCGTTAACTTAGCTTGAGCTTTATTTTCTTTCTTCATCTTTAACATTAATTCATGTTTTCTCTCTATTTCATCATTTTTAAGAATGAAAAGCCTAACTTCAAACAAATGAGGTCCAGCTGTCATCGTACAATCACAAAGTTTGTTCATTTTATCACGAATATTAGCCGGCTTAACAGCTTGTGAAGGGTTGGCCATTAATAAAGTTAAAAATTTTGTCTTTTCCAACTGTTTAGACCAGTAAAGTTCAAACATTTTTGTAAGCCACATCTTTCTTGACATTCTTAAACTAGTATATAAAACAGCAGTATCCTTTGTTGATAATTGATCATTGATCTTTGAATAATTAGGTCGGCTTAATGATACAGGTAAGTTATCTATCACTTTGAAAGGCCGTTTAACTATTTTAGTTTTAATATTTTCTTCAGGTTTTAGTTCAATTGGTTCAACCTCAGATGCTGCAACCTCTTCTATCTTGACTTTAGGAGCAAGTTCTGCGGTTGACAGCCGCGAAGATGTAGAACGCGTTGATCTTCTTGGTGGCATTGTTAACAATTCACCACTATAAATAGGATAAAATCAAATTTAAATAATCAATAATCAAATATTTAATGGATTTAGATGATGATTCAATAGAGAAATATATGTAAAATATATGTATTTTGAAATGTATGCCTTTGTTATTGCTTTATTATGTTTGAATTAATTTTCAAATTCTCAAATTTTTTTTTTATTTGTTTAAAATAAATTTTTTTTTCCCATAGAAGAAAAATTCAATATTTGAAAATTGTTTAAAGTCGGGGAATCATAACCATTAATAATTGTTATTTATTATTTTATCTCTCACTGAATTAACTAATCTTATGATATATCTTTTATTTGGTAATAAAAATTTAGTCTACTGGAATTATATTTGTTAATAAATATAATCTTTAGCTGATTTTTGTATTGAAAGAAGCTTTGCTTTGATAAAAAATGGTGATAATTATGAGGATTTCAATTTTGAAAATTTTTATAGAGGCTGCTCCAACAAAAGAAAAATATCTGAAAAAAGTGAAAAAGGAAAAATTGTATAAGGCAAAATATTTATAATATGAATAACTTCTTTTAAGATTACCTCCATAATTAATATAAATAATAATATATAACAACAACTGAACCAATAATAACACTGAATATAATGGCAATAAGTAACAGATATATAGGGATATTAACTGTGCGAAATTATGCAACGAATCTATCAGGTAAAGGTAAAAAAAGAAGAGCATTTAGTGGATCAATTCCATCATTAGAAGAGTTTATGTTTAAAAGAAGAGTTTATAAGCTCTTCAGATCAATAGTAAGAGTAGCAAATCGTGAGTAGTACAATACAGATTTACTGAGTATTATCAATAAATCAATCTACTAACACAACAATGTTCCCTTTAGAAGCACCAGATAAACATATGTCCAAGGAACTAATTGAATATGCAAAGGGTGAATTTTTAATTTGTAAAGATGTCAAGGATAAAGATCAAAAGAGGTATTTGTTAAGTACTGGTCAAACACAATTCCGAGATACTTGTAAAAATATTGGTTTGTCGTACCCTATAGACGTTGATTACGAAAATATTAAATAGAGAATACATATGATTATTATTATTAAATGCGTCCATCAATAAAATGTTCTCAAAGACATGTAAATATATTCTTGTCAATATAATTGAAAAAAAAAAGAAAAAGTGGATATCAGAGTATTAATCATTAATAACTAATTTCAAGAGGAATAGATATGATAATAATAATATCAATATGGTACGATTAATAGTGAAATTATCAAACGATTTATAATAAAACTAGTACATTCAACGATTATTATGATGCTATTATCCACTTGCGCAACAAAACAAATTTTGAAATAATTGAATATAGTAAAAAAAAGTATGGGGCTGAAGTCAAAAAATGTCTCCCTATAACAATCAGTGAAACTATGAATTAATTAATATGTTAATCAGTTATGATAGTAGATGGTATAAATACTGTAATTAGATAGCCGTTATATTACTATAGTATATGAAATTCAAAGTAAAACAAGTTTTGTATATATTAACTAGGTTGTTGGTTGCTGAATGTTATCCTATCTGCTGCAGCAACTGGTGATTGCAAAAAAAATAAGGAAAAAGGGAACAAAAATTCTTTCTAACAACTTCCTTTGGGCTAGCACCACCAGATTTCTCATTTTTTCCTTTGCTTGCTTGTCTTGTTGTTGATTTTTCCCCCTAAAAATCTGAAAAAGACAAAAAAAAATAATTTTTGAAATTTATTTCGAGGATAATAATCATTTGCTTAAAAATAGTTTTTTATGAATGAATGATATTTATTGTGCAAATTAACATATATACATATATAATATTTGAATAAATAATTGAGTTATAGAAATAGTTCAGTAATTAATAAATTGACCAAAAAATAATTATAATAATTCAGCAATTACATTAAAATAGTAAGGGGAATTCTTTATCTTTTTTTACTATCTCAATTTTTTTTTTACGATTTAAATTAATTTAGTTATTAATATTTTATAATAAATCAACGAACAAGTAAAAAATGACAGTATCTAGATATCCATTAGTTCACGACATTTCTTATTTTTCGATATCTACTAGTGATAAATCACTTTTTGAAAAAACCAAACAATTCTATTCTAAAAATCTCGATTTTGAAATCCATGAAACTAAGTTAGTGAATAACGCTTATGATACTCAAGAAGTTTGGCTCACAAATCAAAAAGTTACATCCAGTGGTTCACCTGTGTCCATTAAATTATCTTTAGATACTAGAGTTACTGTTACTGGATGTCAAATTAATCAAGAAATTAAACAATTAACTAATAGACTTACCACCGATGATTGGAGATCTTTACAAACTAGTTTTGTATTTAAAGTTAAATCTATTCATGACATTGTGGCACGTTGTGAATCAAATGATTCCTTTTTTTATCAGGCTCGTCCTGATAATGTGACTCCAGTAGAAATTTATTTAATTGATCCGTTAGCTAATTTAATTGGTTTCACTTCAATAACAAATACTTTCTCGTCAGTTTCCGCGCCAACAATTAAAAAAATTCAACAGCAAGAAAGTGCCGTTGGGTCCGACTCTAAAGATTATGAGTTCACTGATGTTGCCGCTGCTGAATCAAATACAGTCGTTAAAAGAAATATTGCGGTGATGACTTCTGGTGGTGATGCTCCGGGTATGAATGCTAATGTTCGTGCTATTATTAGAACCGCCATTTATAAAGGATGTAAAGCATTTGCCATCTTTGAAGGTTATGAAGGTCTTGTTAAGGGTGGTCCTAAATATATTAAAGAAATGTCTTGGAATGATGTTAGAGGCTGGTTAAGTGAAGGTGGTACCAATATTGGTACTGCTAGATGTAAAGAATTCAGAGAACGTCCCGGCAGATTACAAGCGGCTAAAAATTTAGTTGAAGCCGGAATTGAAGCACTTATTGTCTGTGGTGGTGATGGATCATTAACTGGGGCAGATGTATTTAGAGCCGAATGGCCATCTTTGTTAGAAGAATTAAAGGCTCAAAATGAAATCACGAATGAGCAGTATGCTAAACATAAACATTTAAATATTTGTGGTACTGTTGGTTCAATTGATAATGATATGTCTTCCACAGATGCCACAATTGGTGCCTATTCTTCATTAGCTAGAATTTGTCAAGCAATTGATTATATAGATGCCACTGCTAATTCTCATTCTCGTGCTTTTGTCATTGAAGTTATGGGTAGACATTGTGGTTGGTTAGCATTAATGGCCGGGATTGCCACAAGTGCTGACTATATTTTAATACCGGAAAAACCTGCAAGTTCTCAAGAATGGCAAGATCAAATGTGTAAAATTGTTGGTAAGCATCGTGAAAGAGGTAAGCGTAGATCTATTGTTCTAGTCGCTGAAGGTGCTATTAGTGCTGATTTGAAACCAATTAGTTCCAAAGATGTCGCAAAAGTTCTCATTGATCGTTTAGGTCTTGATACCAGAATTACTACTTTAGGTCATGTTCAAAGAGGTGGTACCGCCGTCGCTTATGATCGTATCCTTGCTACATTACAAGGTGTTGAAGCAGTTGAAGCAGTATTAGAATGTACACCAGAGACTCCATCGCCAATGATTGCTATTGAAGAAAACAAAATTGTTAGAAGATCTTTAGTTGAAGCAGTCAAATTGACTAAATCGGTTGCTCAAGCTATTTCCGAAAAAAATTTCAAGAAAGCTATGAATTTAAGAGATTCTGAATTTGGTGAACATTTGAGTAACTTTATCGCTATGAACTCTGCTGATCATAATGAACCAACTTTACCAGAAGATAAAAGATTAAACATTGCTATTGTCAATATCGGTGCTCCAGCTGGTGGTATGAATAGTGTCATTTATTCAATGGCTACTTATTGTATGTCTAGAGGGCATACTCCATACGCAATTCATAACGG
Source organism: Saccharomycopsis selenospora (assembly GCA_030583325.1). NCBI lineage: Eukaryota > Fungi > Ascomycota > Saccharomycetes > Ascoideales > Saccharomycopsidaceae > Saccharomycopsis > Saccharomycopsis selenospora. Next base: position 43,914 of record JAJMHY010000026.1, read on the forward strand.
GTTCAAAGGTTTAGTTGATGAAGAATTTATAAAGCCTTTAGAATGGTTACCAATCACTGATTGGAATTCTTTAGGAGGATGCGAAATTGGTACTAATAGATTCACTCCAGAAGATATCGATTTAGGTATGGTTGGTTATTACTTGGAAAAATATGATATTGATGGTTTAATTCTCGTTGGTGGTTTTGAGGCATTTGTATCATTAAATCAATTAGAAAAAGCTAGATCTTCGTATCCAGCCTTCAGAATTCCTTTGGTTTTAATTCCAGCAACAATTTCTAATAATGTTCCAGGTACAGAATATTCTTTAGGTTCAGATACTTGTCTTAACTCTTTGATGGAATATTGTGACATTGTTAAACAAAGTGCAGCTGCTACCAGAAATAGAGTCTTTGTAGTTGAAGTTCAAGGTGGTAATTCGGGATATATCGCTACTCATGCTCAATTATGCAGTGGTGCTCAAATTTCTTATGTGCCAGAGGAAGGAATATCATTGATGCAATTAGAATCTGACATTGAAGCCTTGAAAGAATCATTTCATGCTGATAATGGAAAAACTAAATCAGGAAGATTAATCTTGAAGAGTGAAAAGGCATCTAAAGTGCTTACTACTAAAGTAATCTCAGATATTATCAATGAAGAAAGTAACGGAAGATTTGAAGCTAAGACAGCTATTCCAGGTCATGTTGCCCAGGGCGGAATTCCATCACCAATTGATAGAACTAGGGCCTCAAGATTGGCTGCTAGGGCAGTTCAATTTATTGAATCTAAATTTGAAATTTTGGAACCTTTGAAATACGATGATAACTATAGTAGTTATTTATCCAAACGCAATGAAACTGAAGCTACTAGAATCAGTGATACTGCTGCAGTTTTAGGTATTAAAAAGAGCCAAATTGAATATACTTCTATTAGACATTTATATGATTTTGAAGCTAACACTGATACTAGAATGCCTAAAGTCGTTCATTGGGAAAATGTTCGTGTTATAGCAGATAAATTAGTCTCCAGACATAAATTAGCGGAATAATTTCTTTTTCATTTATTTTTTATATTTACATAATTCAACACTAATAAATTTTAACGACCACCAAAAAAAGTAATCTAGTTTATTTTGTAGCTTTTATTTTTGACTATAATTTTTTTCCGTATGATGAAAGCTTTGTTTTTTTATAAAGCAAATACTTTTTTCCAGAAAGAAAATTAAAAATGAAAATAGGAAAAAAAATCTATAGAGGAAGTATACAATAATATAATATTATTTTCTTTGAAATATCAACAATTAATCAGTGATTAGTGCCTACATTAAAAATTAAGATGCCTAATTCTTATAAATATATTATGGGGATTATGCTAATTGCAACCACCAATAGTGGTTCCAATTTAGTTTATCACTATCCACCCTCAGATAATTTCATCAAATCAAATAATGGTAATAATACAGTTACTAGTCAGTCCACTAATAATAATAATAGTAATAATAATAATAATGATGATGATGATGATATCAATATTATGAAGGCTTCATACAATTCTATCTCTAATGACAATAGCAATAATAATACCTATGACTTTCAAGACAATAAAATTAACGAAGGAAAACCCAATATGATGCCAACGTCGGGGGCACCTCCTTCAACTGCAGGAAATAATATTATTATTAGTGGTACTATTAATAATAACAATGTCAATAATAGCAATAATAATGATGATGACGACAATAATAACAATAGCGGCAATAATGAAATAGGATTAAAGTTAACGAGTAGTAATTTTGATGCAGATGATTCTATATTGGATTTGCTGAATGAAGAAGATTTTGATATTTTAGAAGACAATTCAGATGACTCTATTATCAGTGTTGGTGAAAACATTAGAAAAAATCTTACATCTTCTTTACAAAGAAAACATAGTACTAGAATACTAGAATCATCCTTAGATACTGGAACAACCCCAGTGGGGATTAGTGGTAAATTTGGTGGAGCCACGGGGATAACCTCACTTGAAAATTCTGATAATGAAGAAAATGATCTAAGTGGTATAATCGATGAAGAAGTTGATGATAGTAATGCTGGTAATTCAACAATTACTTTAGGTGATTCAAGACCTCATAGTGGCAGGAATTCTACTAATAACAAGCATAAAAATAATAAAAGTAACGGAGGAAGAAATAATATTATAATGTTTGATGCGGAATTATTTGATGTTGAATCAGAATATGATAGTAATAATCCAATCATGTCTTTTGAAGAATTTAATAATGATTTTTTTATTCAACATATGTTAGGAAACAAGGCAGCTATAGATAAATTGAAATATAAAGTTAGTTATGCATGTTCAGAAAGAATATCACAAGAGAAACGAAACGAGGAAAAACTAAATCAAATCAAGAAGACTTCAAATAATAATAAATATAATAAACATCGTAAAGGAGGAGGTCATAGATTAAAGAAAGATGATCAGAAGCAGTCATTCCCTTTATCATCTGGCGATAATAAAAACAGTACAGATGGAAAAGGTAGTAAAACTAGGGTTCCAGAAATAAAATCTCCTAGAAAAGCTTCAGCGGCTTCAATTTCTAAGAGTACGATCAATGCTGCTGGAAAGACATCAATCTATAGCGATAATGAAGCATCAATGACGCTTAATAATCATAATATTATAAATAGCAGCGGTATGAATTTCAATGTACAACAATTAAAGGATCAAATGAACACAGTGTTTGGATTAAGCAGAGACATATTATGTGAATTACTAACTCCGTCGAAAAATTTACATAATCAATTTTTTGAAATGAAGATTAATGATCTATGTTTCCTTAGTTATCCAATAACTGATCATCGGAAAATTGGGTGGGGATATTTTAAACAAGATCAGAATAAAGTACCTAGTGCTATGAAGAAACTCAGTATTAGCGCTGCTCAAGCAGCACACTTACAATCAGTGATTAATTCGCAGACTGAAAGCAATAGTAACAGCAGCAATAATAGTAATACTGATAGTGTGAATGAACCAACAGGGAGACCTTCATCTTCTAAGGAGAATGATAATAATACTAATAAAAACAATATTGAAGAGGAAGACTGTGGGAACAATCATTTGTTAATGTTTAGTATTGTGTTAGTGATGAATGCTAATGAGAATAAATATTTTGAGAAAAAGAAAGAGCTTGATGATAATATTCTTCTGAAATTGAAACATATTCTTGCTAAAGAACAAGCTAGATATAATTACGTTGAAAAGGAAGTTAATAAAATCATCGGTATCAGACGTTCTTTTTATAAGAAATTCAGTAATTTAGCGTCAGCATCAATGAATAGTACTGCTGCATTATTAGGTGGCACTGGTAATAATAAATTGAAATCTCTGAACAATTCAGATACTCATCATTTTGACGATAATGCTAGCAGTATAAATAATAGTAATGAGGCTAGCAATAATAATAATAGTCAGAACAATATAGTAATACACAGTAATAACTGTTCATTAGAAGATTTATATTTGGAAATATTATCACAATCAACATTAGCAGATGCATTAACTGAATGTTATAAAAACATCAATGAATCACAAATATTTCAATTGAAAATTCATAGAACTTTATATCCATTTAATATCCCTATACAAAAGAATTTATCAGTATTACCGTCAAACACTGAGAAATTAGGTAATTACTGTAACCCATTGAACATTTTATACATTTCAACATTATATGACGAAAGTTTTTACAAGAAAAATCTTTTCCCAGCTGTGACAAATCTTTCAAACATTGAAAATTATTACTATTTAAATAATTTCCAGAACAGTTCAGCAGATAAGAATAACAGAGATACTTCTGAATTAATGGATACAAGAAATAAAGAATTAAGATTAAATAATGAAATCATCATTAAAATTTTCAAACAATGCAAATATCAAGATTTTTCAGTATTAGCCTTGGATGATTTGTATAATTTATCACAGCAATTCACGTACTCTTATGCTTCAACATTTTTATCATCAATTGACACTACTAAATCTTTGAAAAAAGTCATTGATTCAGTGTATCTTCATAGTAAAGAAAGTAGGTACACCATGAGTGGTGCTAATCAAAGTCTTACTAGACGTGCTATATCTAGTGCTATGGAAGATGATATTATTAACATGATTTACCATTTGATTTACTGGGAATCTATCAAACTTGTGTTACCAATTCATAAAACTACCAAATTCATTATATCACCGTTGGCCAATTTAGGTACAGTGATGGATACTAAATATGCAAAAGAGGTATCATTACAATTATTGAACAATGGTAAACTTAGTCTTGAATTATATTTAAAAGGTTTGAATAAAATCTTTATTGATGAATTTGCGCTTAAATTCCCAACTTTCCCACCATTGCCAGTATTTTTGAGTTATTTTAATACTCCAAAATCACCATCATCATTCACTAGTTCTTCAGCATCTTCTAAATCATTAAGGAGTTCCAGAAGTCGTGATTTTTTGAATGTTTTTGATTGGCTATTGAAAAAAGGTTTGATTGTTCAATATTTCACATTTGGTTGGTTTTTTGTGCCTAGAAATGTGAAGGCATCGGTTGATGAAGAATCTGGCGCAGCTCTTAGTCATAATAGTAGCACTTACACTGGTATTGGTCTTACTTTGAACAAAAGAATGAAAGATGGTGTTAATGGGGCCGGAAGTAATAGCTTATTTGAACAACACCGGTCAAATAGTAACTCTAATAGTAGAAGAAACAATGGATATAGCGACTTATACATGAATTCATACTCTCATACTAATAGTGGATTTGTTGGAGGTGGCTCTGGATCAGCGAATATGTTTGGAATGACTGAAAAAGTTAACTTAGAAGGGTCCTTCATTAGAAACCCTGATAGACCTTCGTCTTTAGAGAAAAAATGGATTAATAAAATAATTATGAATGCTTTCTCTAAAGAAGAAAATTTTGAAGACTATAATAATGTATTCCTGAAATTATTGCCTTATTTAAACGGTACTATCCCATTGGAGTTGGCAATCACTAAAGAAAAAATCACTCCTAAACAACTTCGAAGAGTATTAAGACTTCTAGATGGTAATATTATCACAGGTAAGCATTGGTAAAAAAAAATTTTTAATTCATATATAGCAGATAAAAAACAAATTCTTTACTTGATATTTTCTTTTGTTGTTTATTTTATATATATAAATATGTTTTTTGCTTATTTTTAGGCCTTTTTTTTACATTTTTCTGTATAAAGAAAAAGACACCTAAATTTAATATGTACAATATTTCTTAAATTTTGCTAAGTATAAAATAAACAATAGTGAATGATTTCGTTTTTTAAAGCATAAATAATAAATAATAAAAATATAAAATATAAAATATAAAGTTTTTTTGTTAATAATGTAATCAATCAACACGAATATAACCTTTGGTTTTATCGTAAAAGAATCCTAATAGTCTTGGATTTATAGGATGATTAGCAACCTTAATAGCTTCTTCCTGGCTAAATGGATCTAGAGAACTAAAAGTACTAACTTTAATGCCTGATAATTCATACTTAACAAATAAATTCATATACGGTTTAATGAATTCATCTTGATCATTGAATCTTTCGTGAACAATATTATGCTGTAAGAATTTATAAGTTTCATTCAATAAATCAGAGAAATCAGTAGTTTCGACCTCTTTCACTAAATGTTCCTTTAATAAAATGTATGCCACGAATGCCATATCTTTATTAAGTTCAGTTAATTTATTTAAAAACAACAATAAATGATATTTGCATACATTATCAGTAGTCTCATTACCAAAATGTAAACAAGCTTGAAATAAAGTGAAAAATGAATCTTCGCTGCCAGCTTTGAAATAATCTAATAAGATAATTGGTACTGATACGTTCTTGTCTAATTTAATAGTTGGGAAATCACCAGCACCAGCTGTGGTCAAAATTTCTAAAAATTCTTGCTCATAAATGATATCCATGTATAAAATAAACAAATAACCTAATAATCCAGACTGGAAAGGTGTCTCTGAAACTGATTCTTCTTTGGTCTTTAAAAATTCACTGTATTCATATTTCGCTCTAATCTTGATCATTAATTTCAATAAATCAATCCCATATCGTTTCAAGTATGGTAATTGTAAAGCCTTGATTGAAAAATATAGCAAGATTTGATCTGGGAACCCACTCTTCATAGACAATTTGAAATGATCATCAACGAAATCCATAAATGTACTAAATTCTTTACGTTCTTCCAATATAACGCTAACAAAACTAGTTTCGTCATTGATCAATCCATTGTTGACCATACCTTTCAATGAAGAGATTAAAATTTTCATTGAAGATTGGAAAAACCCAATATTATCAACAGCACAATGAGCAATTGACGTCCAGAAAAAAAACCCAGCATATTGAGATACTTTGGTTAAACCTTCCGAAATATTAGCAAATGCGCAAAGAAAACAAATACCATCCATAAAATCAGAACTGAAAATATCACCAACACACCATTCAATGTAAGTTCTCAAAAATTCAATAATGACGGAATCAGAAATTCCTGATCTACACATAACACCAGAAACTAAAATACCTCTACCTTGTAATGGACCATATTGTCTAAATGCCGCACTTAATGCATAACTTGACCATCTACCCTTCCAAACAGATCTGGTTTGTAATGGTTGTAAATCAATAAATGATAATAAAGAGGTACAATAATTTTCCAAGAATGATACAGAGCTTGGAATTAATTCAATTTTACGTTGAAGTGCTTCATAAGTATCATTCTTAGTTTTCATTAAGCCGAATAACACATTTGAAGAAGGTCCTGAAAATTCTTGAATTATTTCTAATAATCTAGTCTTGATAGGTTCATCTAAATCATCCTTAGTGAGAAATGAATGTAAAACATTAATAATTAAACTTTTCAAAGAAGTTCTTAAGTCATATGGGCCAATGTTTAAAATCATTGAAGTGATGAAACAAATTTCTGGGAAATATGTCTCAGCTAATAATAAAGAATCGAATGATAAAGCTTCACAAATTTTTATCAAGATTCTTGCCTTAATCCAACTAATGTTTTGAGATATTTGACGATCGGTTTTAAAGAAAGGCATATAAATAATTTGTCTTAATTGTTTAATGACTAACCCATAAACATCAATCGTTGGGAAATAAGCAATAACAGAAATGATATTTTCCCAATTTTCTCCCTCAATTTCCTTTCTCAACGCTTCTCTAATAATATCCAGCACTGCAATTTCAACTAAATTCAAATCACATATTATACCTTTCCAAAAATAAATCTTATAAGTGAGTAATAAATTATCATCAATTTGAGGAATTCTGACAATAAATTGATGGATAAGATCTTCAACTTTTTCAGTACCAAGAGATCCTGGAACATTATAATATTGTGAATAAATGTTCTTAATCCAAGGGGAAATTAGCATCAAGCTACCGTATTTATTATCAGTAGTATCATAACCTTGATTAATTCCTTCAATGAAATCATTAGTTAAATGTGGATGGTTAATCGATAAAACATTAGATAATTCCAACACATAAGGAACAAAATCTTTAGGGAATGAAACACCATGAGCAACAAGATTTCTATTAATATTTAAATTGTAAACATCAACAACAGAAACAAAAGTATTGAATGCAATGTCACGAACATCATCTTCAGTAGAAATCATACTTAATAAGATAGAACTTAAAATTGAACCTAAAAAGACATCGTTATTACCATGTTTACCAAAAGTTATCTTCTTAGTACCTTCAGTGACTTCACGTTTATAACTTAATCTTGCCAAGAACAAAGTCTTCATAACATCTAATTTTCTATTAGAAGAAAATCTCAACACTGAGTGACCTTTAACGGTAATCAGGAATTCACTATCATCATTCTTCTTGAATGGTACATCTTTAATATCAACCCAGTCACTAATTTTGGAACTGTTCATGATTCTAACGGTTAAGTCTTCCTCTTGAATACGAACCTTATTAATTCTGTCACTCCAAAAGATAAAAAAAGAACCAATTTGAATGACAACCGGGATATATTTATCGAACTCCTCGGAATAAACCTCACAATTAATTGTAGATTTAACATCTCTGACTAGATCTAAAGACCATTTAGACAAGCCTTTAGCTTCAAGAGTAGAAATATCATCCAATGAAGTACAGAAAGTACGTTTAAAATTCAAAGGAATCCTTGAGGTGAAATAATCAGTTTTATTAATTTTTCCCAAAGTTTCATAATAAGCAGGCGTAGCATTATAAGATTCTACTTTAATACAATTACGAAACACATGAGGACCAACCTTACGAATTTGCTTCAACCAATCAAAGAAGCGTGAAACCGTATGTTGGGTAGCAAAAGTACAGTCAACAAGGAACACAAAATTTTCAGTAAACGCATTCAAAATAAGTTGGAAAGTTCTGTAAGTGAGTAATTCTAATGAAACATTATCCAATTGCAGAAATTCATGATGAGAAAACACAAGTAACAAGCAACCATCTTTCTTATATTTTTGAGAAATGAATGGATGGTTAATCAATTCAGAGATATCTTCTTTAATGTACTTATTGAACAAATCATATAATTCTGGAACATTATCTCTTTGAGTTCTAATAATCTCTGGAATAGATGCGGCATAAACCATATATTGAAGACCAATAGTATCAAACAATTCATCAACAGCGACTAGCACTTCACGGCAAACTTTAATGTCGTCTTTAAATGGTACTTTAGGATGTAGGGCATAATCACAAAATTCACTACTTCTTTGAACAAGTAAAGAATGAATAATTGAAAAAGTATTTTCATCAATAATTGAAATTTCACGATCTGGAACTGACAAATTACAATTATCAATTTGAGAGACGTTATCTAAGAAATCAAAAACTTGAGTTTTGATCTTGTGCAACCTTTCTTTATAATTTAATAATAATGGAATTCTCATTGATGATAAAGAATCATTAGCAATATTTTGCATGACTTTAGCTAGTTGCATATAACATCTTTTCTCTTCTCTACTTGGAGTCCCTTCAATTATTCCTTCATTCTCAGGTCCAACTGCAACTGGACAAATAAATCTTAAAAATATTAAGGAACTAATGACTAGTAATGAGGTGTTATCATTGCCACCACTTTTTTCATAAACAAGTTTTCTGATATTAGCACAAACAACTTTAAATTCAGATGAGAATTTAACAGATTTACAAATACCATCGATGATCTTTGAAAGATAATAAAAGAAACGATCAAGGTTTTTAGAGACAATTGTATTATCGTTTTGATCATTGTAGTTAAGTTTTTCAATTTCGAAAAATTCTTTCTTGGATCTCATTTCTGCATAGATTGGTTTCAATACTAATTCTAACAGAGATGCACCATCTTGTTTAGCTAAGAATGACAATACTTTAACTGGAATAACATTTTTTCTCAAAACATCAACTGATTTAGGAGTGATGTCTAATTCACATTCGAACAATCTGATTATCCCAGGAACGATAGTATTGGTACAAATTAGACATTGGAAAAGACTATTTGAAAATTTATCATAATCAGATGCAAGTACTGCTTGAGTTAAGGCAAATATTAAATCAAAAGATCTAGTGAAATTTTTACCAAAGCTACTGAAAATTTCATTCTTATATTCTTGAGATGCTCTTATCTTATTTTGTTGAATAGATTCTATAATGTTATTGAAAACTTTCAAGAATGAATAACGAACTTTAATATCAACGTGGAAGGATAAAGGTAAAGTGAATTCTAGCCCAACGTCATAATTACTTTCAAGCAAGTTACTAATAGCAATAATTGTATTGTTTCTGATTAAATCACATTTACGATCAATTACTGATAACATATTGACTTTATCAGAACCTCTCTTTAAGCAACCTTCCAAGACTCTTGATAAAAGTGAGAAATAACTTGAAAACGATAAAGTTCTCACATATTTAACTTCATTTTGATATTGTGCATTAGTTGGGTAAAGCACAGTATCTTTCATTAATAATGCTATTGCTTTAATAGATTCCAATGCAAGATCATAAGATAAAATCGAGTCAAGTTTGTTGCTATTATTGTTTTCAAAATTTGCAATTCTGCTGTTGCAACTGCTGTTGTTAGTTTCAGGATCATCAAACAAACAGAAATGGGCATCAGCCAGAGAAGAACCAAAAACCGTAAAATCTATAATATTAGAAACCACTTGAATAAGAGATGATTTCCATTTAGATGCATTACCTCTAATAATCAAAGAAACTTTATTTTCTAAAAGTTTTTGTAGATATTTACAAAACTTGATTTTGAGTTTAAGTACTTGAGAATTTCTCAATTCTCTAGCGCCAGTTAAAGCAGTAATGAGTCTTTCAGTGACAGTACGATAATCAGCACAATTTAAATAATTGATATTAACATCGCCAAAATTTAAAAAATCAGTTAAAATAGACACAAAAGAATTTAAAAGTACAACTTCTGATTTTTTCAAGCGAATATCAGCCTTGGGGGCAACTTCATCTTCCATGCTTGTAAACACTAAACTTCTTGAATCTTTAGCACCTAATCTATTAATAATCTTAGAAAGATCTTTAAGCATCACAGAAATAATAAAATTATGCGCATTAGGGTTTAATTGATTACCGAATAAATCACAAGCACGTTCTCGTTCAGTGATGTTGCTAGAAGTTAAATGTTGTAATTGCGTAGTCACAAAGCTTTTAAGATTATCAATTGAAAATGAAGCACCATTATTATTATTAGTGGAGGAGTTATTATTATCTTTAGAGAAATAGATATCTTTAGATCTAGTACTGCCATTGATTAAAGCCCCACCAACAGCAGCTAATAGTCCCGCATAATTACGTTTTTCCGAATCTTTAAGAGAAGATAAATGTTTTTGAGAACAAAGATCCTTCCAACGTTCATAAACAATATCAAGAGATTCATTGATACCCACAGCATTTGGGTTTAAAGTACGTAAAAGTTTTTTTCTAATTTCCTTTTGTAATGCAATTGGACCACTGATAAAACGAGTATCTTCACCAAACACTTCCATAGTAGCAAAATTAATTTCTTTTTTAAACTTGTTATAATAAACACTATCACAATTTAATTCTTTAGTTCTAAAATAGCAACAATTTCTAAAAATTGAATACCATTCAACCCCAGGTGTACAAGAGGCAATTAACATATATTTATCAAAAGATTTGAAATAATGTTCAGAAATTTTAACCACTTGAGGGCCAACACTTTCAAAAAATTCATCCAAATCAATTTGTCCACAAATTTCATTTCTTCTAGTGAGGAAATGTGCACCAAATGATAATAATTCAATAGATTTGCGATCTGACAATCGATAATTTAAAGAAATTTCATCAAGACCAGTTTGAATGTAACATGAAATAATGTATGCAATGTATAAGCTAGTGGTAGTAACATCAGCAATGTCTAAAAGTTTCATACATAATCTTCTAGCACTTTTAACAAGTTTCATATCATTATCATCTAAACAAACTAAAACAGGTCCCAAGACTTCGTGAATTGTTGTAGCCACATTAGCAGCGATATTAGCAGCAACGACGCTATCATTGAATTTATTGTCTAGCTCTTCATTAGGGCTTTCAGGTTCGAATTTATCACAGATTATTGATTCCCAATTAGGATCGACTGGACTTAATTGATACTTAAAAAGATATTTAGGGAAGATTTTATAAATTTGAAATAAAATTTTTAAAATTTCTCTAGATAAAAAAGATGGATTCTCCACTCTCGAAATATATTCGATGTTTAAAGTTTTCAATGTTTTCGGTTTAATTGTTCTCATTGTAATGTCGTCGTCATTGGTAATTCCTGGCTCACCAGAATTAGCACGAGCCGGAGAATTACTGTTATTATTGGCAACATCCAAACCGTTACTGTTATTCAAAGGGAGTGCAATTGTTGAAGATGATGGTGAAGATGATGAAGTTGGTGGAAAATTGACAATATCACTGCTACTGGCGTTGTTACTAACATCACGTTGAAATTTATCATTACTGCTATCTGAGCGAGTGATATCTGAAGAAGAAGCGTCGGTGCTGTTAGTATCATAACTATTATTGGTAGGAACTTGACGAATGACATAATTCTTACGAGATTTAGAATCAATAGAATCAACAGCATTACTGGTGATAGCACTTTTAGTTGAAACTGAAATATGACGTTTATCGTTGTTGCTGTTGTTGTTGTGGTTGTTGTGGTTGCTGTGGTTGCTGTGGTTGCTGTGGTTGCTGTGGTTGTTGTTACTGCTATTTCCACTATAACCACTCCCATGACCTCTAGCAAAAGAAGTGAAGAATGAAACTGTAGCATCTTTCTTAGATTTCGATTTTTCCTTTTTCTGCAGTTTACTTGATCTTTTCTTAACATCAAGAGGTGACTCTTTCTTATAAAAAGAATATTCGCTACCATCGTCAATAACTTTACTACCGATTGCGGAACCTCTACGAGTAGTATCATAATTAGCGCCACTAGCTGTACGATGTCCAAGACGAGAATGTGATCTACCACTGTTATTACTACTGCCGTTATCACCGCTATTAAAAGTGTCAGAAGATAAAGGTGTGGTAACTGAACCACCGCCACCAGTGATCATACCATCAGCAGCATTGTTAGTGCCAGGTAATAAAGTAGAATGTGACATTTTATTATTCAATGCTTGAGGGTCGTTATTATTGAGATTCAGACCATTAGATGAATTGTTTGAACTACTTAAAGTATTAGAATTAGTAGTAGTTGAATCATGATAAGTATCATTTTCGCTATTTCTTTGAGGGTTATCGACAGAATTAGAAAGGTTATCAGAAAGGAAACTTTGATATTCACCAACTGTTTCACTGACAACTTTGGATAAACGACTGGATTGTTTTAAGAAAGTTGAAGATAAAGTATTGACAATTTCACTAGCAAATTTATGTTGGAATGGAGCATTGACTAAATAACGAATTGATGATAACACAAGGTAATAATAATGTAACGAGGTTCCTTGATTAGTGAGAATTTCGATAATTTTAGGTTTGATGTATTCTGGCGACACAATTAATGATAAAGAAAAGAAACTAATGCAAATTTTATCAATACAAGAAATATCACACTGATCAATCAATAGCCCAGCATTCTCTGGAGATAAAATCGAATACATTGGGCCAACACATGCCGAAGTAAATACGACCACTGGATGGTCGGGTTGATATTTAACGATATTTGATGCAAAATTAAGCATAACGATTAAAAATTCCAAAGTGGCGAGTTTATCATTACCTTTAGCTAAATTGCGAACGATAATTTGTAAAAATTTTTGTTTTTTGTTAGTCATAAATAATTTTTCTTTAGCACTAGTAGATTTATTGGATAAGAATAATTCAATTTGTTTTGGATTGGTCACTAACGCAAGTGCTAAACAACGATAATAGAAATGCTTACTATTATCAGGGCCCAGTTTCATCCTTGAATAAATACGATCAAAAAAAGTATCACCAATAGCATTAAAACGCGGGCTGGTATTAATACCATGTAAAAATTCATCGGGAAAACACGTAGAGTATTGAGTAGCACATTCTAAGACAAATGCTGATTGAAGATGTTGAAAAGTAACATTAGCCATTAAAGATTCATTAACGAAAATTGCATTACTATATTCTTCTTCGATAGTGTCGGGGGTCATATATAAGAGCGAAATAAATTCCAAGAAACTGAAAAGATCCATTTGACTAAGAGTAGGATCTGCAAATGCTTCGGTCATAACTTTTGAATAAGCGACACAATTAGAAGAGGATAAATATCTTGAGATTAAATCATTTTTTGCATCAATTTCTGCAATTAGCTGATTCGAAGAGGTTAGTTCAAAATAAGCAGAGTCACCTTGAAGTTGACGAAGAATTGACTTTGTCTTTGTGCGAGTTCTAATCTTTGAAAGGACATACATACCTTTCCCGATTAAAGAAGTATGTAAATAATCAGCTTCAATAGCATGAGGGTATTCACGATCAGCATGATCAATGTAATGTAAACTTTTGTGATCATCACCACAACCTTTACTTTGCTCTTTAAGAATCCAATTAGTCTCAGTGTATTCAGCAGCAAGGGAAAGAATCACAGTAAGTTTTTTAAGTGAAGACGCTGGACGTTTTTTGATGTAGGCATTTTTATCATTAACATTAATTTCATGAATAAGATCCATTAATTTTGAAATGACATATGGTACTGTGCAAGGAACGTGAGCAAGCTGAATTAAAACGTTTTTAATGCTAACATAATTTATATTGCTTTCCATTAAAGCGACATTAATAACATCATCATTAGCAATTTCTTCATTAAGTGCAACAACTCTTGAAAGCACGGAATCTATTATTGAAGTATGAGGATTTGAAGTATCATTTTGTATTAAAATCTCACTTTCTTTGAGGTATCTCTCTTCTATCGACGAATAAGAAGTGGGTTCGTCAGGAGCAGGAGATTCAGCGACTGCAGAAGCAGGGATATTAGGAGACGTACTAAAACTGGTACCTGTGGCGGTAGCAGCAGCACCAGTGGTAGTAGTAGTAGTAGCAGCACTTTTAGAAGGGACAATTGTAGAAATAGAATTATCAACATTTTCATATATTATTTTATGAGAATAATGTTTATAAGTGGCTTTATCTTGAACCAAAGGTTCTTCTTGTAAATCATTTGATTTTTGTAATTTCAACTGCGAATGGAACAGAGATTGTTTATTATGACTGTGAATTTTCAATGGTTTCTTATTAATAATAGTAGCCCCAGCTGAAGTTGTTGAAATCATAGCATTATCAATTGTATTTTTACTGGTGTCATGATCTGATTGAGTATTAGTGCTGTTAGTATTAGTACTAGTATTAGTACTACTATTACTACTCTTGAATCCAAACGATAATTTTGAATTACCTTTGAGTGCACCCATGGTTACTGTTGTGAAACTTTTTATTAACCACTGGCAATATAGTAGTGTAGTAAATTAACAAACAAGAGAAAAATCAAAGAAATTGAAGAAAATAGAAAATGAAAATCAAAATTATTAAGAACAGGATAAAATCAATTGATATGATTAATAAAGCTATCTATTTTATGACTTCTACAATAGAAATACAAAATGAGCAAAAAAAAAAAAGAAAGAAAGAAAAGCAATTGATTAATTAATTGATTTTATTTTATTTTATGTTATTTTACCTTGATGGATGGAGTTTATCTGATGGTTTTTTTAATTTTTTTTTAAATTTTTCTTTTTTCTTATTTCTTTTTTTGAATACTTTAATTTATTGCAGTTAAAAAAAAAAAGTAAAAACGTAAAAACGTTAGAAAATAATAAACCCCCTCCCCCAAAAAAAAGCAAAAAAATAAATAAATAAATATTTTAAAAAAAAATTTAAAAAAAATTGACAAATTAATGTTAAAAATGTTTGTTTATTGCTAAAAGAACTATTTATCTATACACAATTCACCCCCTCGAAGGTGATAATGTTAACACTGGTTGTGCTCAATTCTTTTTTCCTGGGCAAAAATCCGTTGAAGAGCTAAATACGAGTTCGTTGCTTATTATTTTATGTTTTGTTTGGACCTGGCGGGCAGTCCACTCTTTGGGGTTGTTAAAATATTTCCCACCCCCTTCACCCAAACTGGGAAAAGTGTTTTATATAACAATAAATATTATGTAATTATTGTGGAAAACAAGAAAATAGTTCGTATATATTTATAGAATAAAGAATATACAATATATATTATTATTATTATAATGCAATTTCGTTTTAAAGCAGGGTACTTTAACAACTGTTAATTGTAAATTGTGATTTTATGATCTGTTAAAAAAATATTCATTATATTTTATTATCAATCAAATAATCAAAAAAGAAAGAGCAAAAAAAAGAAAAGAAAAGAATTCATCACTTATTTATAATACCCGTTTTTTTGGTATATAATAGGTATATAGCTGTCTATTATAAGGATTTGGAACGATTAACAGGAAAAAAAATTTTTTTTTATTAAATAGTATAATTAATAATTAGTATATGTTATATAATATATTATATATTATATATATAGTGTACAATCTATTGAGAATATAATTCATTTAAAAAATTAGAAGCGACAATATGTAATTTTAAGTAAATTTTATCATCATCTAAAATATTCAGTAAATTTCTCGCAGTGACTTTCTGATTTTTAATCACATTAGTTAAATATTGCCGATTTTTCTTTTCATGATCATTAATTGATTCTTCAGAATCTTCAAATTCCGAGCATGATGATGACGATGATGAGAAATTATATCCAGTGTATAGCCCTTCACTGACGTTAACGCTGGCAGTATGCGGCTGCGCTTGTGACTGTGATTGTGACAGGTAGGCATTCAAATTTGAATATATGTTGTTCAAATTTTGTAATTGGCGAGTTTCATTAGAAATTTGTCTTTTTTTATTAATATTTTTGATTAAATAATGAAATAAATCGGCAATTTGATCGGTGTTTTCTAATAGCATATCTTGATTATCACACGTTATTATCAAAGCGTAAACTCTTCGATGGCCACGAGCATATTCGTCCTCTACATGGAATCTTCTTGATATTGAGTATGATAATGTAGAGTCTCCAAAGAAGCATATTTTCGAATACGATTCTTCTGATAACGCTCGATTAATTATTAATTTCAATAATGATTTAGGGTTAAACTGTGAACTCCCTTGCGATGATATGAAAGTTTTCCCAGTCTCTGGATTAACTGTTTTAATGACTTTTCTATTGTTCGGTAGCACTAAACAGCAAGAATCGCATACATTATTAGATGACGATGATGACGACGATACCGAAAGCAACTTTGATATGAAATTTGAAGCATGATCTTTGGAGCTTAATCGCGTGGTTAATATACATGAGGGTCCATGAATTTCACAGAAATGTGCCAAAGTAAAATAATAATGCACCATTATTGATTTATGATATAATATAGTATAGTAATTGAATTGAATTGAATTGAAATAGATATAATATAGAATTGGAAAGAAGGGGAAAAAAGAAGGAAAAAAAGGATATGTCAATGTATTTATAATCTTTCTTTCTCAGTACATTATTCATTTATTTATTAATTTATTTCAATTGATTCTCACTTATTGTGTTGTTATTTAAGTTATTATTTTGGAATTAATTTAAAATTTCTTATTGTTTTATGATATAAAAATTGCTAATTGTGAGATATTAATATATTGGATGAGGAATTAACAAGCATTAAACCGCATAGTTAAAAAAGAAATAATAATGATAGTATATATATGGTTTTTCTAATAGAAGTTCTTCTCTTGGCTCTGAATTAAATATCAATGTCAATCAATGACTATGATACAGTAGTAAATAGCTATTGTTGAATCGAATATATTGAAAGTGGTAAAATAAAATAATAATAAATCAGATAAAATAGTTATGAAATAATATTTTGACTCACTTTTATAAATTTTTCTATCAAAAGCAAAAAGCAAAAGAAAAAAAAAATTTTTTATTTCTCTCGCTCGCTAAAAAAGAAAAAAAGAACTTTTCTTGTTTTGGGGAACTTTCAAGCCCAAATAAGTAATCGTTTTTTTGTTTTTTTGTTTTTTTACTTGACTTAACGATTTTCTGTTGCGAAAGATAAATAAATGGTTAGGATACTTAGGCGGGTATATTCACATCCTGCGCTCTTCTACTCCAGTGGAAACTTCTCTGGAGGAGGCAATCAGTACACCGAAAACTTTCATGAAGCGTAAATGTATACAACTATTTTTATTTTGATATATTTGCCTCTATAAACAATTGAAATACAATTTATTTATTCAGATATTAACATCTCCTCTTGCTTCTAACCTTCAGAGTCTCAGTCCGTCTAATGGAATATAAGTTAAACATTAAAAAGAAAATGAAAAAACAAGCTAACAGTCGTGCATCTAGTATATGAAGATGCTCATTGGAAGGTGAGACATTTCTAAGTCTTTTTTTTTTCTGTCTCTTTCTTTTTTACCCTTTGGGAATACCACTACTATAATAATTATTATAATAATAGATAATATACACTATTAATGATAAATGACAGCAAAGCAAAATATCTTTTTTTTTTTTGGTTCTTTGTCGGATTTTGATTATCCATATAAATTACCTATTTCAAAAAAAAGGATTTTGTTCATCCGATCACTTTAACAAGAAAAAAGAGTATATATAGTATAATAACCATCTATTCTAGCCCAGATCCTAATCTGATAATGCAAGTCTTTTTCTTTCAAATTTATTTTTATTATCAATTCGTAAAATACCGTTGTACTGTCACAACAAAACATATTTGTGCTGTCTACTTGTTTACTGGATAGTTCATGTGGCTAGTTAGTATCAAAAAAAAAAAAAAAAAAAAGAAAAAAAAAAACATAGAGCAATAATTTCTTTTTGAATAAAATGATTTACATCTATTTTTGTATGTAAATCTTTTAATAAAAACAAAAACAAAAAGAAAAGAAATTAAGCTAAAATTTTATGCGTATGGTGTTAAAAGTGATTTGGGACTTACGGTCAAAAAAACGGTTTTTGATTATGGTGTTAATATTAATGTATATGTAAAGTTAAGGGTGGCACATCTATAATGTTGTAGTTATTTTTTACCCCATAAGATCTATAGTTGAAAAAATGTGGAGTTTGACGTGCTTTTTTTTTCAATGCTTTTTCTTTGCAAATATTTTGTTGCGATAAAAATAGGTTCATTCATACCACAAACGATCAATACTCTTTGAATTCTAAAAATATTTCTGTTATTAATTATTTTATACTATTTAAATTGGAGTAATGGTTTTACTGTTTTAGTTTTCTGTAAATAGTTCTTCTATGCAATTTTTGGTGTATTTGTTTTTTTTTTTTTTAGAGCAATAGAGAATTTCTAATATGCCAACGTACGTTGAATATTTACATGCTAAACTACAAAGTCAATGTGTAATGATAGTCCTAAAGATATAAATATAAGTCATCTTTTATTATCTTTTTGTTTATTATTATTATTATTATTTTTTTTTTGTTCTTTTTTTTAATTTGGAAATTTTACATTTGAGAAGCGTTTATAAAATATTGCGGTACTTTTATCAAAATCTAGCAAAACATATACAAATAAATAAAAAAAAAAAAAAAAAAAAAATAATAATAATATTATTAATAATAACAATAATAACCATAAACAAAATATACTTAAAGCCGAAAAATTGATAAATTTGTAAGAAGTATAGAATCGTTTTTTATCTACAGTTGTTAAATCATATTGGAGTTTTTTATATTAGAAACTCAAAAATTGAAACAGGTAACATACTCATGAGTGAGCACTGAAAATGGAATATAGTTTTCAAATTAAAAAGAGTCAAAGCCCAACAATTTCTGGATAACTACATCAGCGAAAATAACTCAAAAATTTAATTATCATTATTTAACTTATACTAGTAATCCTAATTACAGCTATGTCACAATCACACATTGAATCAAATATATCAGAAATGGAGTCCCGGGGTGACCATTTGGTGTTTCCCATTACCATTATTATAATCTTATAATGTCTGAAAATACTCTATTTGTTCCTAGAAATAAGCTTGCCAATAGTTTATGAAATGTATGGAACATATGTGATGACTCAGATATCAAATGAAATAAATTAAAACCGTTACGCTAAAATGACATTCTTACGGAGATTCGTCTGAAATAGGCATATATTAGCAATAATTAAAAAAAAAGAAAAGAAAAACCATCATTATCTTAGGAAATAATTCCAGTTACAACAAGTGAAACAGCAGCAAGTCATAAAAACGGCGAAGCCCTGTCATATATAGTAAGAGGCTCTTCTAGAAATAAACATCCAATTCAATGCATCAGTTACGAAAACACCAACTAAAATAGAAGAGAGAGATACTCACACTAAAAAAAATACTTTAATCATATAATCATTCATATTTTACGAATGAAATAAATCATACTTATTTGTGAAACAGTTAAAAAGAAACGCACGTCATCATTCAACAAAATGTTAACTTACGAGTTGAATGTCCTGAAATGTTCTTTAATGTTCTAAATTGAAAACATAACAATTGCGCGGATGTAGTCACCATATGGTCGTTATTACGGAATATTCTATTACGGGGAAAGGAAAAAGTACTCCGAGGGTAGTTAGTATGTACCATTCATATTCACTTATATGAAAAAAAAAAGTTACCATTTAGTAAGTAATTCCAATACAGAGATAAATAATATAATATTATCTCAATGACTTACCTTTAACTATTAATTATATATTTTTGGAAATATTTAGTATACTTGAATTCGTGGAATATTAGATGATAGATCTTTCCCTTTAGAATGATAAAAAAAGAAAGTTTTTTTTTGAACGACCTTTTACCGATGTAAGTAGAAAAAAAAATTTTTTTTCTTGTACAGTATTGCTATATAGTTTCATTAATAAAAAATAAATTGAAAAATAACGATAATCAATTAATTGAGAAAGATAAATTTCTTGTCAATTGTAATGCATATTATATATTTGTTGTTTCAGTAGAGGAATTTCTTTTTACAAAAGGATAAAAAAAAACATTAAAACCCGAAAAAAAGAGAAAGGGCGTGAAAACATAGCCAAAACAAGACAAAAAAAGATCTTCAATGTGATGCCAAACATTAATAAAAAATGGAGATTCCTTTTAGCCATATAGCTACAGTTTTTCTCATATATTGTGATCCATAATAATAATAAGAAATAAGAAGTGAAATATATTTTTATTTGACTTCTTGCTAGTAAGAAAGAGAAAAGAAAGAGAGAAAAAAAGAAAGAGAAAAAAAGAAAGAGAAAAAAAGAAAGAGAGAAGAAAAGAAAGAGAAAAGAGAGAAGAAAAGAGAGAGATCAATTTTAATGAATGAATTATCGACCAAGTTATTAATAAATTTTTTAGTATATAACTGAAACCAAATTCATTAGTATGATTAATTTTTTCGTGAGTAAAAAAAATTGAAAGGGTGAATTTAATGTAATTACCGGATTTTTTTCTCATCTGAATGAAAAGTCCGATCAATATTATAGTGATAATATGGCTTTAATTTAATCCCATTACATTGATGTTTAAATTATTATCATCATTTAATTCTAAAAAAGAAATAAAAAAGAAAAAAGAGAGTTTGAAATACTCATTCGTAATTCTTATTAGTTTTATTTAAAAAGAAAAAGAAGGCAAAAAAACGTCTTTATGTCTTAAATTTTAATTTTATTAACAAATGTAAATAGATTAAATGAGCCCATTCCTATACTCATACTCATAAACCATAGATATTATTTATTTCAGTATTATTACTAATTCATAATTAATAATTCATAATTAATAATAATAATATTTAGTAGAGAGGCATATAATTGGGCATGACAAGTCATCTCTACAGTATAGTAATATTACTATTCATTCATAATATTGTTATTGATTCTAATTCCGAATATTCCCTAAACCAATCCCATCTAAAAAAAAGAAAAGAAAAACAAAAGAAAAATTTGTACGGTAAGGAAAAAAATTAGTTCTTGAATGACACTTGTAATAACAATTTAAATACTAAAAAAAAATTGTATTGTTATTGTAATGTATTGTTATTGTGATGTTGTGTCCTTATGAAATTTATTTTTTTGGTTAATAATTCTCGTAATAATGATTGCATAAATATATTATTTAATAAAAATAGTACGCCAAAAACTAAAATAAGTAAAAACAATACGATATTATTACAAAGTATAAGTTTTTTATTAAAAAGATTTATAAATATTGATATTTATCACACTATATAGTGATTTTATCATCTCATTTTATTTTAGTGCAATCAAAAGCCATCTAGTGATATAACTTATTTATATTTTTAAGGTTTCTTCTGTAATGCAACATCATGTCCGTAAGGAACATTTTGTATATGCATAACAATAAACAATGGTAATTATATAGATGCATTGTGCATTATGCAGCACACACACACACACAAAAATGCCTTTTTTTGATTCAATTTTGTTAATATTCAAGCTTAACTATAATTAATTAGTAAAAAATAAATAAATATAAGTATATTTAGGTGATAACTATAAACTGGGATAGAATAGTGAATACAAACAACGTTATAACAGTTAATGTTTAAGATTTGATGATATATTATTTCACTTTTTTGATTGATAATCTGTTCTTCTTTTTCTTTGCTTTACTAAAGATTACATCACTTCACTACCAATAGAAAGAAGAAATACTGGATGTCAGAAATTAACTCATATCCTGCCTTGATAAATGTTTTTTGGTCATATAATTTATGGAACTGTTACTACTATTCACTTTATCATCTTATAATTTTCTTTCATTTCTTTCTTTTTATTATTATTATTAGTATTATTAATATTAATATTAGTATTATTATTATTATTATTATTAATTCTTAAATATGAAACCAAATATTTTATTATTAAACTTTAATATTTATATACCAATACTATGACATACTAATCATTCATTATTTTTTTTCTTTTTTTTCTTTCCTGGCAAAAAAATATGGAGAAATTTTTTTATTAACGAATAGATAGATAAATCATCAGTATTATTACTATTAATTATACCGTAAGATTATTACCGCAGTAATGATCATCACAATATTTTATAAATAATTTAAATGTGTTTTCTCTTTTCTTCTTTTTTGATGTCGAGGGTATTTTTCTAATGCATGCATCTATTGTCTAAAAATGTTCTTGAAGCTTCTGGTGTTTTCGAATATTAATTTACAAAATGGTTTACCATATATGATATATGATACTTTTTAAAATTATTGTTTATGTTTTAGAATTTAAAAGTAAGTTTTGTGTATCATACTAAAATAAAACGAAATAAATTATAATTTATTTAAAATCTAGAAATTACAATACACTAAAAAAGTGACCATGAAAAGAAAATTTTAAAATTTTGTTGCAAAGGTAACATAAAGTAATAATAATAATAATAATAAAAAAAAGAAAAGAAAAGAAACATTTTCATATTTCATCATTTATTTTTTTTATTTTAGAAATAAATATTATAATTATAAATGATATTTGATGAATAAACATATAGTCATAAATATATATATAAAGTATATACTTTTGAAGAATTCTATTGTTCAAAAGAAAAATTTTTTTTGCCTTTTATCAGTCAGCAGTCAATATATATAGACGTATACTCGCCATTTTTTTTTTCTTATTTTATTTTTTATTTCTCGTTTTACATTTATACATTTTATCTATTCTATCATTTTCTTATTACTTTTACTTGATTGATAATCAAATACATATTGGAATAATCAAAATATAAAAAATTTTTTTCCCCTTTAGTTTTTGTTTTGTCATTTATTTTTTCTTTATTACTTGTTACAGCACAAATTTTTTCTTTACGGTATACTACAATTAGTTTACTTTAGTCTAATTTTTTTAAATCTCCGATCTAGTTTTCACATTTTCTTTTTGTCAATTAAACATTAAAAAAAAAAAATAAAAAATAAAAAGAAAATATCAAAAAATATACACAAACTTATTCTCTCAAAATAATCTCTATCTAAAAAATATAATTATATCTTTATTAAATTTTATGGTGGAAATAAAATTAAAAATTATAAAAATATTTCATTATTATTAATAATAAACACATATATTCAATATTTCAATTCTTGCTTTGCTATTAATTTTTTTTCTTTTTTTTGTCTTTAATGTCAAAAGATAATACTAAAAAAATTCCTGATACTAAATCTCAAAAGGATACAGAGTTAAATTCAAATGCAAATAAAACAAATTCAAAATCATCAATTAAAAATAAAAATCAATTAAAAATGGCATCTGATAAAAAAAAAGCTCAAAATAACAATAAAAAACTTAGTAATAATAATAATATCAGCAATAATAATTTTGTTGCTTCATTACCTCCTCCATTATCACCTCCACAATTACTTTCACCACCAAATCCACAATTCTTTTATCCAATTTATAATACTCATAATACTAATGCTGCTGCTAATAATGGGGTTTTAATGGTCCCTCCTCAATTACCAATAATGCCCGCGCTTCCTACTGGTGCTCCTGCTTTTAATACTCCTTTCAACTTTCAACAACGACAATTGTCTAATAACAATAACGATAACAATCCTGAATATGTTTCGTCTATATTTAAAAGAACTTGTTATTTATGTGGTAATCTAGGTCATTTTGCTGAAAATTGTGATTCTAAAGAACGGCTATGTTACAATTGTAAACAACCTGGCCATGAATCTTCTAAATGTCCTTTACCTAAAGATAAACTTCATAAACAATGTTATGCTTGTAAAGGTATAGGCCATATTCAATCAGAATGTCCAAAAAGAAATTCAATTAACAAAAACAATAATAATTTTAATGATAGTGATGCTACTGTCTTTAGATTAAGACAATATTCTGATCCTGGTTTAACTCAATATTATTATTCTATTAATGATCAAAGATCTCAACTGCAACCTACTATATCAATGCATAGTCCTAATCCCTATATTAATCATGTTAATTCATTACCATTTATTCCTCAAACTCCTGTCGGGTTTTACAATAATCAACAACAACAACAGCAACAATATGTTGACTATCTAATGAGAGTTAACTATTATCAAAATAATATTAATAACAATAATATGCTACCTAGTGAGTATTACAATAACAACAACAACAACAACAACAATAATAATAATAATAATAATAATAATCAATCTATAACTTCGACTTCCTATTCAAAAAAATCTACAAAGAAATCAGATTCTAAAAGCAAAAAGAAATAATAATCTAAAAAAATAAAAAAATAATAATAATTGTTATAATAATAGTTTGCTTTTTCTCTTTCTATTCATCTCTTTTAATAATTTATATAGTATGTATTCATTTCTGTATTTTTAATATTCTAATTATCATTTTTTTAATAAATCTCATTAGCATTTTTTCTTTATATTTGTATTATTAAAGCAGTTCTCCCTTTTTTTTTCTTCTTCTTTCTCCCCTTTTGTTTATGTGTATTTGTATTTTTGCCTACCATTTTTCTACGACAACTAGACATAAACAACCACAACAATTTTCAATATTTCAAATGTTGTGGCTCGTAAGAAAGAAAGAAAAAAAAGGAAAAAAAAGAGTATAAATACTTGACTATTTCTCTCAATTATTTTAAAACTTTTGATTGTTCAATATTTATGGATATTCATTCAAACATTGGGCGCTTAACACAAAAGATATCAAAATTAATAAAAATTAGAATATAAAAGATAAAACAGACAATAATAATAAAAAAGATTAGTAAAAGAAATGACAGAGACTACTACCACTACAGAATCTATAATTTTAATCGATGAATTACAAAATTTTGGCATTAACGCTGGTGATATTCAAAAGTTAAAAACAGCTGGTGTTTGCAGTATTCCTGTAAGTATTAATAATTAAAAACAACCACATTGGCTATATACAGAAAATATATTGCTTATTTTTCTAGATAATCAGTAATCAGTCATCAATGGCCAATCATTGCTAGACAATTTTTTTCTTTTCTTTTTTTAAATTTTAAATACTAACAGTAGTAACACAAAAAGTCAGTAGTATCAACTACAAGAAGAAACTTATTAAAGATTAAAGGGCTTAGTGAAGTCAAGGTTGATAAAATAAAGGAGGCTGCTAAAAAACTATTAGTAAGTAATCTAAAACTTTCTAGAATATTCATTTTTAATTCTTTCTATTATTATTACTAACATTATTCTATTTTAGAATACCGGGTTTATATCTGCGACTATGCAGGCTGATTTTAGAAGTAAAGTGGAAACGATTTCTACCGGCTCTGCATCCTTCGATACAATGTTGGGTGGAGGAATAAAAACTATGAGTTTGACCGAAGTTTTTGGGGAGTTCCGTTGTGGTAAAACTCAATTATCGCATACTTTATGTGTCACTACACAACTACCAAAAGTAAGTTAAAACAACAACAATAACAACAAAAAATGTTTTCTTTTCTTTTCTTTTATTTTTATATACTAACTTAATATTATTATTTTAGGAACTTGGAGGTGCTGAGGGTAAAGTAGCATTTATTGATACAGAAGGGACATTCCGACCTGATAGGTAAGCATACGAAAAATAAAAAAATAAAAAGCAAAATTTTTTTTTACTAACAAAGAAAATTTTTATTTCTAGAATTAAAGCAATTGCTGCTAGATTCGATGTTGATCCAGAAGTTTGTTTAGAAAATATTTCATATGCCAGAGCGCTTAATAGTGAACACCAATGTGAATTAGTAGAAGAATTAGGTAGTCAACTTTCAGAAGGTGGATATAAATTATTAATAATAGATTCCATAATGGCTTGTTTCAGAGTTGACTATTGTGGAAGAGGTGAATTAAATGAACGTCAACAAAAGTTAAATCAACACTTATCTTCTTTAACTAGATTAGCTGAAGATTATAATATTGCCGTATTTATGACAAATCAAGTTCAATCTGATCCTGGTGCTAGCTCTTTATTTGCTGCCGCTGACGGCCGTAAACCGTAAGTCTAAAAATTTCTTTTCTTTCTTTCTTTCTTTCTTTTGCTACTAACAATTAATTATTATTTTGTAGTATTGGTGGTCATATTCTTGCTCATGCTTCAGCGACAAGAGTTCTTTTGAGGTATGTGTATTTTTCTTTTGTTTTCGCGGGAAATCAAAAAAAAAAAAAGAAAAAGAAAAGAGTTTCGTTTACTAACTTACTACTTAATATATTTAGAAAAGGTAGAGGAGATGAAAGAGTTGGTAAGTTGTTAGATAGCCCTGACATGCCTGAAAGTGAATGTGTTTATGTAATTGGGTCTGGCGGTATTAAAGACTCAGCAGTCTAATTAATCGTAAAAACAATTAAAACAATTAGAGTGGGAGACTGGGGGAATTGTTTGGTGCATGTATGTGTAGGTATGGCCTATGCATGATGCATGTATAAATGATTAACATTACAAATCTTGTTTTTTGCATATCACAATTTTGCTTTTAATTAGCTCTATAAACGCGTGGGGGGAGCACTATCGGCTTCGGGCGGAAACGAGGAAGGTCTTACCAAACGCATTTTTTTCAACATTGATGAGCAATTTTCATGCACGTATCTATTTTTAATATTGACAGCAAAAACTTAAAAAATTATAAAAAGAAAAAGACAAAAATTTTTTTTTTGTCACCTTAAAGTATATATATTATATTGTTTTTTTTATTCGAAATAAATATTAAATAGGAAATAATCCCTAAAAAAAAGGAAAGAAAAGAAAAGAAAGATTAAATAGATATTTCGAATCTGTCAGGTAAGACAATTGGCGCAATTAATGTCCATATATACAATCCATAACAAATTAAAGTACTGATCATTTTAACCACAGAATAAAAATGAGTTCTACCAACTGGTATGAATTCCCCTAAATCATCTTGTTTAACGTTCATAGTTAAAATAGTAGCAATAAATTGAGTAGCCAAGAAGAAAATTAAATGGAAAATAAAATAATTATATTTAGTTGAATTTTTTTCATCATCTTCATTGTTGTTATGGGCACCATTACCATTAGCAATATTATCAAGTAAATCATCGAGGGCACTTTGTGGTAACGCACCTTCATCAACAGCTTGCTTAATAACTGCGATTCTGGTTTCATTATTAGCTGATTCAATATCTTGATCGAGGGAATTACTAGAAGATTCTCCATGGGAGAATGCACTATTAGTAGCTGCTCTTGTAGTCGTGTAAGCAATTGCTGTAAATGTGAAAAGAGCTGAAAGTATAACATTAACAGTTTTGGTTCCTGTTGAACGAACTACTGGATTACAATTACCATCTGGTGCTGAACAGCATGCCGAGAGTATCAAATAAGTACAATATATAGACACCATACCTGATTGACCTAATCCATTAGTTGATTGATATTCGCGAACTTTTTCATTAATTGATAATAACGTAATCACTATAGATAATACTAGATTAAGTGTGATAAAAGTTTGATTCATTGAACATCCTTTGTTAGCAAAAAAGATATACATAATCACGGTTAATACAATTGTCCCCACATACATTATACCGGTACCACCGACTAATAACGCAGTCCAGAAAGACGTTTTGGAACCTGAGGAGTCACTAACGATGCGGGGCCCATATAATTCATCGTCATAATCATACTCATCGCTCATGAAATTTGAAGTATCAATGAGACTTTCTTCTTGAATATGTTCTAAACAAGTCTCCGACCATTCATGAGCAAAATCAACTAATAAAATTAAACCAATTAAATTAAATAGTAAAGATCCAGTGAGTGCGAAATAATTACCATAAACTCGGAAAAAGTCATCAGGGATTAAAAATGACACTATTATGAAAACTGACCAAACAAGAATTTTAACACTCCAATACCCATTTTGAATTCCAGCTCTTGGGTTTTTAGTTGATTTAACTCCGATTAATAAAATTGCCAAAATTAAATGGAATAATCCAAGCGCGAAATTGACTCTTTGAACTCCATAGAAATTTGCCCCCGTTTCAAATTTGATTAATCCAAAAGTTAATTTCTCTAATTTTTTAACAGCCCATTTTGATAACATTACCCATGATAATATACTATTAATACAGAAAAGTATCGCATAGAATATACGCGTGGCTATTGATGATTTAAATGTTTTATTAAATGCTTGAGTTATCACTGTGCAACAGGCCGCCCCTAAACATGATGATAATGACGTTGCTGCTATTTGCACAGGAATAAGTGGTAATGATAATGCAGCTCCCATTATATATATATTAAAAAAGAAAGAATGTTTTGTAACAAAATAAAAAATATATTATGTAATTGCAGATAAGTTTTAAAATGGTTGCTTTTGCTTTGTTGCTGAATATAAAAGGTTTCCTCCTGTTTTTAATTTTTTCTAATTTCAAATTTTTTCCTCTTGTATTTTTTTTGATGTATTTTTTTTTTTCCATCCATCACTTGCAGGGCTCAAAATTACAACATGGTACACCATTACAAAGGTTCTTTTTAACATAAAATATATATATCTTTAGCTTTTTTATGGATATTGAAGTCCGCCTTTTGATTTAAAAAGTAGACTCCAAAATCCTATCTCCGGCTATCTTGCTTTTTTTTTTCTTTTTTGGAGATCAAATCAGTTTTGCCGAAGTTTCTTTTGATATTCATATAGAAATTAATCAATTTGTCATTACTCACTTCTTACAGTATTTTAAACTTCTTTTTTTATTATTTTTTTAATAATCATACATCTTTGAAAGTTTTTATTATATGAAAAATTAAATGCAAAGGAAGGGGTCAAGAAGATGAAAAAAAAAGTATTTAAACATTATCAAATCTCTGGGGAAAAAATATAAAAATATATGACACAAAGACAGGTAAATATTACTTTTTTTTTACTCAATTGAAATAGTAATAAATAATTATAAATTATAAATAAATACAAAGAATATTAGTAAGAATGACTTTTGAATTGACTGGTGATCAATTGAATGAAATCGATGATATTATTGATAAATTATCAATTCAAGAAAAAGCTGGTCTATTGGCTGGTAGTGATTTTTGGCATACCTATGCAATCCATGAATCTGAAAGAGGAATTGAATTACCACAACTTAGATTTTCCGACGGTCCCAATGGCATTAGAGGTACAAGATTTTACCAAAGTGTTCCCAGTGCTTGTTTCCCTTGTGGAACATCTTTGGCTTCGACTTTCAATAAACCATTATTAGAAAAAGCTGGTAGATTAATGGCCTCTGAGGCTAAACATAAAGGTGCCCATGTAATCTTAGGACCTACCGTTAATATCCAAAGGGGCCCAAACGGTGGCAGAGGTTTTGAAAGCTTTAGTGAAGATCCTATTTTATCAGGACTTGTCGCTAGTGAAATTATTAACGGGATTCAATCAGAAGATATTATTGCTACTATTAAACATTTTGTTTGTAATGACTTTGAACATGAAAGAAGAACCGTTAATGCAATTGTCAGTGAACGTGCTTTGCGTGAAGTTTATTTGAAACCATTTCAATTAGCATTTAAGTACGCTAACCCATTGGCGTTAATGACTTCTTACAATAAGGTTAATGGAACACATTGTTCTCAAAATAGTCATCTATTACAAAAAATTGTTCGCGAAGAATGGGGGTATGATGGTACTATTATGAGTGATTGGTATGGAACTTATAATCTTTACGAGTCAATTAAAAATGGATTAGATTTAGAAATGCCTGGTAAACCAATTGTTAGAACAACTAATTTAATCACTGATGGGGTTTTCACTAATGAAATTGATATTAATCATATTGACGAAAGAGCTAAATCAGTTATTAAATTAATCTATAGAACTCGTGGCGCTAAAATTCCGGAAAATGCTTCCGAGGATACTAAGAATAATACACCAGAGACCTCTAAGTTATTAAGAGATTTGGCTAATGAAGGTACTGTTTTACTTAAAAATGAAGATCACATATTACCATTAAGCACCAATGAAACAATTGCTGTATTTGGCCCTAATGCTAAACTTGCTACTTTTAGTGGTGGCGGTTCTGCTTCTTTAAATCCGTATTATACTACTAATGCTTATGATTCATTAGTCGCTAAAGTTGGTAATAATACTGATAAAATCCGTTATTCAGTGGGCGCTTATTCTCATAAATTACTTCCAAATCTTGATACAATTCTTACCAATCCATCAAATGGTCAAAAAGGGTTCCATATTAAATATTATTATGACTTGAAAGATGATAAAACCTTATTTTATGAAGATAATTTAACTGGATCTTATCATAGTTTTTTTGATTTTAAAATGCCAAAACGTTCAACTTTTTATGCTATTGCTGAAGGTGTTTTGACACCAATGGAAAATGGTATTTATGATTTTGGATTAACTGTAGTTGGAACTGGCCTAGTATACATTGATGATCAATTAATAATCGATAATAAGACTAAGCAAACTAAGGGCGAATATTTTTTTGGTCAAGGTACTATTGAAGTTAAGGGTTCAATTAAACTTCTAAAAGGCCACCTGTATAAGTTTAGGCTAGAGTATGGCAGTGCTAACACTTCGACATATCCTGCTACTGTTGACACCACTACTCCTAGTGGGGGATTCAATCTTGGAGGGGCTCTTAGAATTAATGAAGATGAAGAAATTGCTAAAGCAGCTAAGATTGCTAGTGAAGTTGACAAAGCAATTATAGTTGTTGGTTTAACTAAAGAGTGGGAATCTGAAGGTTTTGATAGAAAAGATTTGAAACTACCTGGCAGAGTTAATGATTTAATTGAAGCAGTTCTGAAAGTTAATCCAAATACAATTGTTGTTAATCAATCAGGCACACCAGTTGAACTTCCATGGATTAATAAAGTTAAAGGATTTATTCATTCTTGGTTCAATGGCATTGAGCTTGGTAATTCCTTAGCCGATATTCTTTATGGTGATGTTAACCCAAGTGGTAAATTATCATTAACATTCCCGAAAAAATTCAATGATAATCCTGCATTTTTAACATTCCAATCAGATTATGGTAATGCAGTTTATGGTGAAGATATTTTTGTTGGTTATAAATATTATGAAAAATTGTCCAAAGAAGTTGAATTCCCATTTGGGTTTGGTTTATCTTACACAGAATTTAAATTTAGTAATTTAAAAATTGATACTACTAATAGTACAATTACTAAAAAATTACAAGTTACTTTAACTGTTTCTAATGTTGGTGACGTTGATGGCAGTGAAGTAGTTCAAATATATATTGCTAATGACTTAATCAATAGTATCGCTTCAAGACCAATAAAGGAATTACGTAACTTTGCTAAAGTGTTTGTAAAGAGTGGATCTCAAGAGGTTATTTCTATTGATCTTGAATATAAAGAATGCTTTTCGAATTGGGATTCAATTAGAAATAAATGGGTTATTCAAAAAGGTGATTACAAAATTTTAGTCGGGAACAGTTCAGATAATATTTTATTAGAAGAATCTTATAAAGTAGAACAAACTAAATATTGGGTAGGTCTTTAAAGCTTAGGCATGAACTTTGAATTTAACCAACCTTTTTTAGTAAACTGAATATACCAATCATTAAATATTTTATACCTTTGTTCATTTGTAAGCTTATTATTTTCTCTTCTTGTTTTACTGTTATTATCAAAAATTTTAATCAAGAAATCAATACATTGATCAGGATTTTCACCAACAACTAAATGCTTACTATTAGGCATAACAATCGTATTATAATTTTCAG
The DNA here is from genome assembly GCA_030583325.1 of Saccharomycopsis selenospora. NCBI lineage: Eukaryota > Fungi > Ascomycota > Saccharomycetes > Ascoideales > Saccharomycopsidaceae > Saccharomycopsis > Saccharomycopsis selenospora. Next base: position 76,236 of record JAJMHY010000026.1, read on the forward strand.
TATTCAGTTCAATGGCATCCCAAGATTTTTCAGTGACCCAATTAACTTCACCAGCTTTTAAAAAAGTACCATCGACTTGATTCTTCAGTAAATGTTGATTCATGAATTCAAAAGCTTGAATAGAACCTGAATAAATAACAATTTGATTTTCTTTAGAGCATTTACATTTCCAACGACCATCGTTCAAATCTTGATAAACTTCATTTTCAAATAAATCTCGTAATATTTCTAATTTAAAATCTTTATAAAAGGAATCTTTTTGGAAATTAATCCATGCCTCTTGCATTGTGTTAAACTCCGTAGTGATCGCTCTAGAGAATTTAGGTAAAAAAAATTTAAATTGTTTATTGATCTCAGGATCTCCTTGTATTACTGGATCAATAGCAATGACATGATCAATCAATTGTGGGATTTTAACTCCTGAATAAACCACACAAAACCCACCAAAACTATGACCAATTAAAATCAATTTTTCAGTCAATTGGAAAACGCCAGTTTCGTATAAGTGCTTGATTAATTTAATAACATCATTTCCAGCGTCCTGCCAAGGTTGTACTACTCCAATTTTCCCATGGTTTAAAATTGCAGAGTCCCCATGAGACACTGAATCTAATGCAACAGCAGTTTTCAAATACCAATCTTTATTCTTAACAGTAAAAAATTTCTTTATATAATAACTCCATAATGATCTATTCATACCAGTACCATGACAAAATAGTAAATTAAGACCTTGCCCTTGAGCATGGTCGTTTGCAATTTGTGATGTATATTGATCGTAAACAATTTGTAATCGATCATCTGGAGAAATCGTCGAAGCTCTATGGGATCTTGGAAAATGAGCAGTGATTGTGTTAGTTAATTTAATATAAGACATTTCTTGTGATTGCTTGATAGATAAACCATGAAAATCTTTCAATTAATAAAAAATAATAATACCTTTCTTACCTTTGGTAAAAGGCATCTGCCATTTATAGCATTTCTTTTTTTTTTTTTTTTTTTTTTTGTTTTTTTTATTATTTTCAAGTCCCCCTCTCTGCTTCGCACGGAAACACTCAATATGGAATCGGTTTTACAAAAGTTTGTTCCCAAAAGGAAAGCCGATCTACAATATATATATTTTTTTAAAAAGAAACGCAAATGAATGAAAGAATATAACATTTTAAAGCAAAAGAGCTTATATAAGATAAAACAGAAAATTATAACAATAAACAAAAAGATATATATAAAAAAAAGTGTATGAGCCTAGTAATAAATAAATGAAAAAAAATATGAAAATGTATAAACTTTTCTAGAAAAATATATATTTCTTTCTTGGATTTGAATCTGATTGAATCTTTTTGATTTCTTGTTCTTTATAATATTGACGTTCATAATCTTCAATTTCTTTAATTCCAGTGATTAAATCAACATCTTCACTTTTTTTCCAAGATGACTTAGTCCATATCTTGGCCACAATATAAATAGTAATATCAATTGGAATCATAACATAATTAAAAATGAAAGTTTTCAAATTCCAACCACCTTTAACAAAGACAGAAAATCCAGAAAGAAAACACATAATAAATGCACTAAACCCTCCAATGTAAGCCAAATACGGTTGAAACATCCCAGTGTAAGGGAATGAGTGACGATCAATATTTTGTGCTATAGTTGCCTTATAGAAAAACACAAAAGTAAGACAACATATAACGTAATTGACCAATTGAGAAATTGTTACCAAGCTGACAATGTATCCTAGAACATCTGCAGAATTTTCTCCCAATTGCAAAAAAGAAAGGAATGACCAACAAAGTGATGCTAAGATTGCATACATTGGTGTACCACTCTTGGTACAATATTCAAAAATCTTTGGAGCATGGCCAGATTTGGCTAACCCATAAAGAGTTCTAGATGATGTATAAGTATAGGAATTACCAGATGAAAAAGCTGCGATAACTAAAGCACCATTGACAATATCAGGCAATACTTTAATCTTTAAATTAGTCATAGCAATAACATAAGGAGATGCTGCCGCACCTGGAGAACCTTTAGTTAAAGCTTCGACTAAAAGTGGATCATTATACGCACACACAATCCCCATACAAAGAGCAAGACCCAAAAACAAGAAAGTTAATCTATAAAACATTTGTTTAAATGCTTGAGGTAAAACTTTACGAGGATTAATTGTCTCGGCAGCCGTCATACTGACATATTCAGGTCCAGCGATAGTAAAACATGCTGTAGTAATACATGCGAAAATACCTAAGAAACGACCCCAACCGCCATCATCAATGTATTCAGCCATTGGGCCTGGGTCTTTCCAATATCTAAAACCATATTTATCATGTAATGGATTACCACCGACCATAGTGATAAAAGTGAAAAACATGATTCCAATTGCTAATAGAACTTTACCAATACTAAGCCAAAATTCCACTTCTCCATAAAGTTCAACAGCTATAACATTGATTAAATAATATAAAATCATTTGAACACAAATCAGAATTGCTGGAGAATAATCGTCTCTCCAATAATGAATAATAGTATTAACCCCAACAATTTCATAAGGAATTAAAGCTGCTTGTAATACCCAAAAATTCCAACCAGCAGTTACTTGAAGAGCAGTATCACAACAACGACCAGCCATACTAATGAAAGGTGAAGCCACTGGTAAATAAGAAACCATTTCTCCCATACTAGTTGTAATGCATAAAACTGGGATACACCATATAGAGAACCCTAATAATAATGATAATGGTCCTCCTTTATGTAAAGCAGAACCCATAGAAACAAAAACTGCTGTACCAATGACACCAGAAAATGCAATTAAATAAATGACCCTTTTAGATAATTTTCTCTTGGTTTGATACAAATTCAAATCATCATCAATGGTAGTATTCCATATATCTTCTTCATTCTCAATAATTTTTTCCTTGGATAATTCATAATTGTTCCAGGGTTTTTTATTCTTGAGTATTGGTGTTGGTACATAACTAGACACTTGATCACCATCTAATGTTCTATTCACCTGACTTTTCTTGCCAGTAGCCGGAGGTAATGGAACAAATGTATCATAAAGTCTTTGCCCAATCGTCATAGTAGTGTATAATAATAACGTGTAAAAATATTGAATATTCCTCTTTCTCTAATATGTCAAAGCAAAAAAGAACAAAAGAGCAGAAAGAAAAAAGAAGAATGAAAAAGTTATTAACAAATGAAGTAAAAAAGGTGATGATTTCATACCGTATTTATATAATTGCTAAAAATAAATTAAAATACAAAGAAAAGTTTTTCTTCATCATTGTAGAATTATTGTCATTTTACCAAAAAGTAATGACAAGGCATTAAAGGGTAAATGGAAGAAAAAGAAAATAAAGTTATATTGTAATTATATAGTTTATGATCAGATTATCTAATAACATAAAAAAGAAGCCAAAGTAGAGAATCATCAATCATAAAGAAAAAAGAAAGGAAAATTTTTTTTGCCCTGACAAGTATATTATTAAAGGACCCCACAATTCAAGCTAGTTGTACTGATCGGTGGTACACTACTACACTATGAATAAATAGACACATGCACCAATTATTATTATTATTATTGTTCCTATCTCAACATCACTCTTATCATATATAAATAACAAATTTAAATAATTAAATTAGTACCTTTTAGTGACTTTCATTATTAAAAGAAAATATTTTCAAAACTATTTTTTCCCTAAAATAATTTCAATTTACGACTATCTGCTGGCCAAATACAATGTGAAAGGGTGATCCCTTTAGTTGCCAGTGTTATAGGCAAAATTCATTTCTTGAAGCCATATATTGTGAAAAATTTGATCAATTCTTGGGTTTAAAAAAATCTATGATGTGAAAAATCCTTATTTATGATCTATTTTATAATAAACCCAACCAAAGAGATTTTGCTTTTAGAGTTAACTAATTACAATATAGGGAAAATCTCTTGATAGAATTATAATGACGTATAGTAAATGAATGTATGAACCGCAAATAAAAAACAAATGCAAAAAAAACATGATATGATACGATATATAAATGAAAATTAATTAATTGATGGTTTTGTATCTACAACCACAACTTGTAAAAGTATAAAACATAGTAGCATCTTCATCAGCAGATCTCAATTGCAGAGCATGATATACCATTTTCTCATGAGTATATTTTAAACATTTTTCTTTAATAGCACCACCTTCACCACCATTTTGATCTTTTTCAGAAAGTAATGTTTTAACTGCAGGTTTTTTTTTCAATTGGAGGGAGAACTGATGGAAAAGCATCATCATGAGATCTACGAAAGCGTATAAATATTGCCAGTAGAAAACTGGTATATTATTTGCCTAGCACAAGTGAAAAAAGTGCATCTAAACATCATGATATGGCATTATTATTGTTTTACTTTATAATAGCTGTTTTTACTGCATATGGTGATAAAAGTATTAGATGCCCGGCTAGCAGAGTTTAGTAAATTACCACAAGTAATTCTTTTGTATGAGAAAAAAGAAAAATTTTTTCTTAATTTATGTAGAGTAATGCAAATATCATGTGATATACAAACCAATTCACCTATTTATGTCATCACGCAATTTGAAGGGAAATTTTTCCAAAAAACAAAAACCATTTAATTTTAGGAGAAGAGGAAAAATATAAATGCGATTTAATTTCTTCTTCTTTATCCTTCTCTTGTTTCCTTTTTAATTTCCTTTTATATTTTTATAATTTCTAGTAAATTGCACAATTCATAATTATAATATATATATATATTTAAAAAACAGTTACTTTCTTCAAAATGGTTAAAAAATTGATCTTAATTCGTCATGGTTCTTCCGAATGGAACGAAAAGAATTTATTCACCGGTTGGGTTGATGTTAAATTGAGTGAAACTGGGGTTAAAGAAGCTAAGAACGCTGGTAGATTATTAAAAGAATCTGGATTGAAACCAGAAATTTTATATACCTCAAGATTGACCAGAGCAATTCAAACAGCCAATTACGCTTTAGAAGCTTCTAACCGTTTATTCATTGATGTTGAAAGATCATGGAGATTAAACGAACGTCACTATGGTGATTTACAAGGTAAAGATAAAGCTGTTGCCTTAGAAAAATTTGGTCCAGAATTATTCAAGACCTACAGAAGATCTTACGATATTCCACCACCAGTTATCAGTGATTCTTCTGAATTTTCTCAAGCTAATGATGAAAGATACAAAGATTTAGATCCAAATGCTTTACCAAAGACCGAATCTTTGAAATTAGTCATTGAAAGATTGATTCCTTTCTGGCAAGACAAGATCGCTAAGTCATTACTTGATGATAAAACCGTTCTTGTTGTTGCTCACGGTAACTCTTTGAGAGGTTTATACAAATACTTAACTGGTCTCTCTGATCAAGCTATTACCGAATTTAATATCCCAACTGGTATTCCATTAGTCTTCGAATTAGATGATCACTTAAAACCAGTTAAGGAACCATATTACTTAGACCCAGAAGCTGCTGCTGCCGGTGCTGCCAAAGTTGCTGCTCAAGGTCAAAAGAAATAAGTAATTTAATTTCATAATGTTTTTTTTCTTTACCATTATTACGATAACTTATAAAATAAATTCAAAAATTATTTTCCGAAAAATAAACCATAAAAATAACTCTGTAAGCTTTAGTGGAAGTTGTGGGTTTTGCCAATTTTAATTGGTGAGTTCTTTGATATCCCCGGAATTTTTTTTTTTTTTTTTTTTTTTTTTTGTTTTTTTCGGGGTTACAAATTTCAAAATACACAACAATTAGAAAACTTATTAATTGAACTGAAAAAATTATCAATACATAGCTTTTCACTTTCATTCAATGAAATAATATTTCATATTATTTAATTGGGATTAAATCACATATGAATATGTTATAATTGTATTCTCATATGATATATCACATGACATTGACTGATGCGCCCTCGTATATAATTTTTTTGATTATTTTTTTTCTTATTTTTTTATTTTTTTTTATTATTTACTTGCGCGTAATTTTTTTTTTTTTTCAAATTTCTTCTGTATTATTATTATTCTAACAATCAAATCAAAAGAATCATATTCAAATTTTAATAGAAAACATACATATATTCTTCTGTATCAATGTCATCTATAATGGAAATATTAAGACATGATTTAAAAGTTTGGGAAAACCAGTTTTTCAAAGAAAATAATAGACAGCCCATAAAAGCTGATATAAAGGCAAACCCATCCATAGAATCTAAATATAAAAAATATAGACAACTCAAGAAATCATCTTTTAAATCGTCATCAACATCTTCTAAAAGGGTTCATAAAGACCGCAGCGAAAATCACCACCACTATCATCACAATGGAAACAAATCAAGAAGTGATCATGTTTCTAAACCTCAAACCACCCCTTCAAGATCTAGACACTATTCTGAACTAATAAATGATATTAATGACGAGATTAAAAATGTCAATGAAATAGGACCAACACCGCAACTAAATGGTAGATTACTTGGATTGTTTGAGGTTATGAATAATCAAACTACCAATAGTATAAATATTAATGATTCACCATCTAATAACCTGCGAACAATACAATCAATAATTGCTAAAAATACAAATATAATGACAACGCCTCAAAAGAATATACCAATAGAAGAATTTATAGATACACCTCCAAGAAGTGCTAGTAGTTCAAAGAAAAATTTATTTGCAAAATTAAAAGCAGTTGAAGAGGAAGAAGAAGAACAACAGCAACAAGAACCAAGCACTACCACTACAAATAATAATAATAAAACTAAAATAACAACGGTGACATCTATAACACCAACCCATAGAAGAACTGTTATGATGATGACAACTCCAACAAGTAGCAATAAAAGAAACGTAACAGAAAATTTGATTGATCAAACTCCAGTATATTTAAGACAATGCAGTTCAGTAATAATGAGTAAAGAAACTTTATCACCATCATTAAATCGATATTCTAATAACAATGATAGACAGAGCCCTATCAATAAATACAATAGTAACACTAGTGATTCATTAAAACAAAATAGTTTCAGAAAGAAAAAGAGTATAATTGAAAGATTTCAAGAACTTGAAGACATTAAAAAAGACTTAGAAAGTGAAAAGGAAGCAATTGAATTAGAAATGGTTTTGGATATGGATGATCAAAAATTATTAGATGCTAAAGAACTTAATAACGACAATGTCGATAGATTAGATATATTAGGTGATACAGGTAGGGATACAAATGAATTTAACGAGGAATTATTGGAGGATATTGAAACTGAATCTAATAATACTGCTAATAAAATTACGCGTAAGAAGTTTAGACCAAAAAGACAAACAAGAATATTTAGAATGAAGGGAAGAATGGTACATGGTGAAGAACAAATTACAGATGATGATGAAATTAATAAGAATATAAATGACCTACAAGATGAACAATTTAATAGTGATGTTGACGATGATAAAGAAAATATTGATGATGAATATGATTATGTTAGTGGTTCAGATAATGATGAATATGTACCTAAACAACAACCAAATAAAAAATTATCAATAACAGCAAAATCCAAAGGTCCTAAATTAGTCAGTAATAATTTCAAAAGATTGAAGATAAGATCCAATAATAAATCCAAGTTCGGTAGACACTTGAAACGTCGTTAAATATATACATATAAATATATAATTATTAATCGTGTTTAATTATTTTTTTTATATAATATTGTAACCTCTCAACTCAGCATCGCTACATAATCTCTGAAATTTTTCATAAAAAAATTTTTTATTTTTATTTTTTTTTCCAAGGAAAAAAAATTGAAAGTCCCAAAAATAAAAAACTCTAGAAAATTTATTAGTAAACAATATTTTGACATCTCTAAAAATTAATAATTTTTACATTTATTTATAAATATTCTTTATTTTGATAAATTTAGACAAATTTTTTCTTAAAACAACAATAAAATTTATTCATTAACATTAAGTGAATTTTATTTAATCATATAAACTGTGTCGCAAACTAATTGATTATTTTTATTATTATTATAAGCGATTTTTATTTATTTCAAACCTCTATGGATTAGAGAGATGCTAATAATATGAGCTATATTGAACAAATCAATTCTTTTTCTGAAAGGATAAGCTCAGAAGAGCTTGATTATTCTATTAAAAGGGCTACACTTGCAGAACTTTGCGATATTGCAGAATCATTTATTGGGCCTAAAGAATACGCGTACTATCTTGAAAAATTGATTCCATGTTTTATCAAATTATTACATGATGTACCTGCTAGTTATAAAGAACAATCATCTGAGAACAAAATTAGAAATTTAGTATTAGAATTACTACATAAATTAATTTTGAATGAAACTTTCAAACCATATTCCAAAGATGTCTTGACTACTTTAGTGGAAACTCTTCAGACTGAAAATGAAGAAAATGGGGTTCTTTGTATTAAAATAGTCACTAATTTACATAAAAACTACAAGACTGATTTTCAAGATGAGGTTGATAAGTTTATTCAAATAATTTTTAAGATTTATTCTAATTCGTCAAAAGTTGTGCAAGATACTTTCAATAATACACAACCTAGTGAATCAACCAACGACAATAAAACTACTAATAACAACAAGGAGAAAAAAGATACTGACCAAACAAATACTGCAGTCATAAATGTTAATGATAATAATGTAGAAAATGATGAATTTCATAATTTAAATACTAATGAAGAAGATAAAGAGCCTAGTACATTGGCCGATGCTATGCATTCTTTCAAGACTTTATCCGAATGTCCCATCACAATGGTATCATTATTATCATCATACAAACATCTCATCAATAATATTCTTTCATCTTTTCTTCCAATGATAATAACCTTACTTAAGGAAGAAGCTATTGAGCAGAAAGAAGCTCGTAAGAAACTTGAAAGTGAGGGGAAATTACTTACATCTGTGAGTGAATCAATTAAAAATCGTACACAATATGGATCATTTATTGTAAGTCAAGTTAAAGCTACTTCTTTCCTTGCATATACTTTTATCAGAGGTTATGCACCAACATTATTAAGTTCTTACCAGCCGATTATCCCTGATTTAATTACCAGATTGTTGCAAGATTGCCCAAGTGAACTTTCTGCAGCTAAAAAAGAATTATTACATGCTACTCGCCATATATTATCAACACAATACAGAGTTATATTTATACCGAAATTAGATCTTTTGTTCAATGAAAAAGTTTTATTAGGAGTTGGATTTACTTGCTATCAAACATTGAGGCCTTTGGCTTATAGTACAGTTGCCGATTTTATTCACAACGTTAGAGCAGAATTGAACTCTGAGCAACTTTGGAAAGCCGTTATTATGTTTACTAAAATTTTAAATGATGTCACATTATCGACCCAAGTATCCATTATGTGTGCTAAGTTATTACTTAACCTTCTTGACTGTATCACAAAACTTCCAGTTGCTGAAGCTAGAAAACTTTACATTATAATAATTGAAGCATTTTCTAAAAGATTTGCCTCTTTAAATTCTGAATTGATATCGATTTTCAATAGATATAATCAATATGAAGCGGAGAAGCTTAAAAATTCACAAAATGATGATTATGGTGTCAATAGTAAACTTCCTGAAAATCCTCTTTTGGATGATCAAGAAATCGTTTTAGAAAACGAAAAACAATTAGATATTGAAGAAATTATTAAAATTGAAATTAATCCAGATTATGTTCCAACTTGTAATGATTCTAAGGATAAGGATGCTGAAATGAGTGAAAATGATAAGTTAAAATTAGCGCAAGAGAAGAGAACTAAAAAATTAAATGATCTTACTGCCCATGATGTTCAGTATGAATTGCCCGTGATAATCTTTCAACGTGCAAGTAATAATCCTTTAAGAGATGCTAGATTCTTAATAAGGAATTTGATGGGATTTTTAAAGAGCATTTTCACACATCTTAAGCTTACTAATCCACCGCCACATCCTGATTATAACACCAATGCTTGGAAAACTACTGCTAGAGTATTTTCTGGCGAAGAATTAATTATATTTGAAAATCTTTTCAAGGAATCTTTATTATCGATTAAATTTTTTCAATCTCCAAAAGCTATTGAGGAATTAGAGAAAAACAAAAAGAAAAGTGCTAAAACTTCTTTTGATATTCGTGTTCCTAGTATTCCAATAACAGCTTCTAAAGAAGAAAAAGATCTTATGGACTCAATATCTCATATTTTCATGCAAATTGATCCTTCTACTTTCAATGAAATCATGCAAGAGCACATTTCATTTTTAGCCGAAAGAATGATTGAAAACCCTGCATTGTTACATATTCCACATTATTTTTTAAGTAAAGAAGCATATTCTGGTAATTTTATGGGCATATTAATTGATTATATTAAGAAAAGACTTCCGGACCTTGGTGATTTGGATGCTGCTACTAACCATATTATTATTAGATTATTCAAATTATTTCTTTTGGCGTTAAATCTTTATCCAGCATCAAATGAAAGAGTTCTTTTACCTCATTTGAATGAATTAATATTGGAATCAATGAGACTTTCCACTTGTTCTAATGATCAATTAATCTACTTACATTTTATCAGAACTTTATTCAAAAGTATCGGAGGAGGAAGATTTGAAAAATTATATGCAGAAGTCATGCCATTGATGCAGAAATTTTTAGAAAATTTGAACAAATTAATAGAGTCCGCAAGAACTCCCCATGAAAGAGATATATGCATTGAACTTTGTTTATCTATTCCAATGAGACTTAGTAAATTAGTTTCAATGTTACACTATCTTATGAAGCCACTTGTTCTTGCATTGAATGGTTCTCAGGATTTAGTCACTCAAGGTCTTAGAACTTTAGAATTATGTGTTGATAATCTTAATGCTAATTATTTTGATCCAATTATTCAACCAGTTATTGATGATGTTATGAAAGCTTTGTGGAAACATTTGAAGCCATTGCCTTACTATTATCTTCATAGCCATACAGCTGTTAGAATTTTAGGTAAATTAGGTGGTAGAAATAGAAATTTTATCAAGCCTCCTACTGATTTAGAACCATATTCTGTATTAAATCAAAGAGTTCTTGCAGCTTTTCAATTCAAAGGGTTACCAGATCCAGAAGAGATCTCTGTTATAACTGGAGTTTCTGCAGCTATTAATATTCTTGAAGATCCTCGTCAAAGTATGGACAAGAAATTAATGGTTCACTATCGTATCAATGCTTTTAAATATTTATCTTCTGTTTTAAAACTATTCATTGATGTTGAACAGATACCAGAAAACTACGAAGAATTAATTAAGACAGCTGCTACTGCTATAAGTACCGAAAAGATTGATATTACCAAGAAATTAGAATCAATTGTTATTGTTGATCCTAATAGTTACTCAAATCAAGAAAAATTAGTTGAAAAATTATTGAAGGCTATTTTTTATTGTGTCACTATAGACGAATTGAAAGATGATGTGACTGTTTTAATCAAGAACATATGCAATCACTTTACACAGTTGTACATGATTCGTCTTTTGACAAGACATCTTAAGACTCAAAGAAAATTTTCTGTTGATACTGGTGAAGGTGCCCCATTCATTGGGGTTAACATCTTACTTAATATAATCACCTATGCTTTAAGTTCATCCACACCTGTTGTTAGAGAAACCGGTGTATTTGCTATTAAACAAATATGTGCTGCTTGTACGACTCTTTTTGGTACTTTTGATAGAGCTCTTGACTTCGTGGTGTTCCGTTCTTTATTAGTTACTTTCTTCCATTCTTGTTATGATGAAATGTATTACAATAAATTAGGAGGTGCGTTGGGATTGAAAGTAATGTTGAATGATATTAACATTAATATCAACTGGTTTGCTAAATATCAACTTGAATTAGTACAAGCTTTGTTATATGTACTCAGAGATACTCCGAATTGTTTACCAACACTTGTTATTGAAACTGCCCAAGAGCTTATTGTTAAAATCATTAAAGAATGTAATCAAAATGCTAGAAAGATTAGTGATTTGCCATCTGACTTGATTGGTATCTTGGTTTATGATTTAGCTAGTTCAAATAAAAACGTTCGTCAAATGACCCAAAAATCTTTGAAGATTTTAGCCGATATTACTACATTACCTATTATTGAAATTATTTCTCATTCAAAATCTGTTTTGTTAAATCCAATTTTTGCCAAACCTCTTAGAGCTTTGCCTTTCTTGATGCAAATTGGTCACATTGAAGCCATTACTTTCTGGTTAGGTTTGCCACATGAAAAATTAGAATTTACTGATGAAATGACTCGTCTTTTGTTTGAAGTTGTTAGTTTAGTGGAAGCTGATGATGCTATGCTTACAAGTTCTGATCGTCTTATCGATTATGAAACCCGGTCCCAATTAACCGAACTCCGTGTTGTTTGTATTCGTTTGTTAACAGTTGCTCTTGCTAAACCAGATTATTCAATGAGCCAACAAGGCTTCACAAGATTAAGAATTTTAGCAATTTTTTTTAAAACTTTAGGCTCAACTGAAAAGAAGATTGTTGATGCTTCTCATGATGGTCTCAAAGTTGCATTGGCTCAAAATAACAAACTTCCTAAGGAATTGTTGCAAAATGGTCTTAGCCCTATGTTGATGAACTTATCTGATTACAGAAAGTTAACCGTTAATAATCTTGAGACATTAACTAGATTATTGATATTATTAATCAACTATTTCAAAGTGGAAATAGGTCGTAAATTATTAGAACATTTGAATTCATGGTCTTCTCCTGCTTTACTTTATCAAATCAGTGGTCAAGATCTTCCTCATAATAAAGCTATCTTAACAATCAAGGCTATTCTTAACGTGTTCCATTTATTGCCACCTAAGGCCTATATGTTCATTCCTGATGTTTTACGTTCTTTAGAAAGAATTGAAGCTAACTTAAGAAGAACTAAGAGTATCACTTGCCGTGAACCAGTAGCTAAATTCATTGACAAATATCCTCAACAATCATCACAATATTTCTTAGAACAATTACATTCTATCACTCTTCAGGAAATGAATGCTTATTTTCTTAAAGATTGTGCTGAATTAAGAAAAGTAGTACAGAGAGAAATTCTCAAATACTTTGAATCTGCTATCAAAGAAACTGATTTTGAAAAACGTGTTTACAAGATATGCAATCTTATTAGAATCATATCAGCGATCGCTGAAGGTGACAAGAACTGGATCAATGATCAAAAACAGCTTTTAGTTGGATTATTCAAAGTTACTAGAGATATTATTAGAAAGTATTACGAATTTCCAGATGGAAGATCTTATTATTTGATTATAACTCAAGGTTCAGCAAAATTACAAAATCTTTATGTTTCATTCTTTAAAGTTCGTAGAGATGATGATTTATTAATTGGTTTCATTGATGCACTTAATGTTGATAATATCCCATTATCTTCAGAATTAGAAAAATTCGTGTGGACTAATATTGTTAAATCAAGAAATGTCGAATTAAGAAAAAGTTATTTGCTTAAGTCTATTAGATTATCTGTTGAAAGAAAATGTTGTCTTAAAACAAGATACTTTATGTTTTCTAAGATTGTTAATCCAATTCTTATTTGTGAACAGATTGAAAAGAATAACATTGTTGCCTTATGTAAACTGGATACTGATACTAAGAAATTTGCCCCATGGCTTGAAGCAGTGAATATTAATGTTTGGAAGTCTACCAGCGATGTTATCAATAACCACACTGCTAATGATATTGACTTCTACAGATTTGAACTTCTTCAATTAACTGCAATCTTGATTGATTATGCACCTGATTTTATTACTGAATCAAAGAAAGATGCAATTAAATTCTGTTGGAATTTCATTAAACTTGATGATACTTTGACTAAGCATGCTGCTTACTTGACTACTTGTTATTTCATTCATGCATATGACACACCAAAGAAAATTGTCACGCATTTATTCTTTGCATTACTTCGTACAAATAATATTGATTCCCGTTTCTTAATCAAACAGTCTCTTGACTTACTTGCTCCAGTTATGTCCCAAAGAATGAGCGAAGATGGTAGTGATACAACGTGGTTAAGATGGCCAAGAAGAGTTATATCAGAAAACAGCGTCATTATAAGCAATATTTATAATGTTTACAAATTCATTGTGCAAAATTCAACCTTGTTTTTCCCTGCCAGAGATCAATTCATTCCCAATATTATTAATACCATTGGTAAATTAACTTTATCAGCCGCAAGTTCATCTGAACATCAAATATTGGCAGTTGAATTAGCGGAATTAATTCTTAAATGGGAAACTGAAGATGGGAAGTTGAAAAAGGCTGCAGCCAAACAAAAGGAAGATGAAACCAAGATAGAGGAAATTGAAGTTGAAACCAAGATCGAGGAAATTGAAGTTGAAATTGAAGTTGACAAGAAAGACAAAGATAGTGACGAGAATATTGAAGACAAACCAGAGACTGAAGTTGAAGCAACTATTGAAACAGAAGAAAAAGATGAAAAGGATACAGCTACTGAAAAGCCTGAAGGTATCGCACCAACTTATGAGATTGCATTAGGTCAAAAGGAGGCCTTCGTCACGTTCTTAGTTAGATATATCTGTATTAGTACCCAAAGAGCATCTTCAACTGATACTGGTAAACGTGCCTTGTATGTTATTTACAATATTTTGGATAAAGATCACTGGAATGATGTCACTGTTAAACTTTCTTTATTTGAAAGATTTTTGAGATCTTCTGATTTAGAAAATAAAAATTCAGGTATTTTGATTTATTGCTTAAATGCATTAGAAGTCTTAAGAATCATTTTAGAACATAAGAGCACCAAATGGATTGTTAGACACTTGAATTCTTTACAAACATTATTAGATAAGTCTATATCATTGAATAACCATGACATTCAAGAAGCCCTTCAAAAAATTTTAAGAATTATTTTGAATGCTATAAAAGAAGTTACTAAAGGTCAAGATAAAGCTACTGAAGCTGAAGATATTAATAATCTTTTGAACTTTTTAGTTAAAGTTATTTCTGATGATCTTGGAAATACTGCTTCTTTAGCAGCTGGTGTTACTTTATGTTGGACTTTGGCTAATTATAAACCAGAGCGATTAGACCCACTTATTCCTAGTATTATAAAGACTTTTGGTAAATTATGTAAAGATCATGTTACATTAATGTACCAAAAACAATCAAATGAACAAAGTTCTCAGATTGAAGATGAAGCTAGAATGACTACAAGGTTGCTTGAAAAAATATTGAAATTTGCTGCTATGAGAATATCACAATTTGGTGATAGTCGTAGGGCATTTTTGTCAATTCTTGCTCAACTCATTGAAAGGGTATATGATCAGGATTTACTTAAATGTATTATCAGTGTGGTATACAAGTGGGTGTTTGCCAATGAAACTAACTATCCATCTAATAAAGAAAAAGCAGCTGTTTTATCTAAAATGATGGGATTTGAACCTAGAAGAGAAATACCTTTATCTTTATCTAAAGAATTTTTGAAGATTATTATTAAAATTTTTGAAGATCCTGCCACTAAGAACACTGATTTACCATTAAGATTAGAACATGCTTTTTTAGTTGGTACTCGTTTTATTGATGTTGGTATCAGAAAAAGATTCATGACCATTTTAGGTAATAGTTTGAGTGATGATATTAGCGAAAGACTTATGTATATTATTCGTGATCAAAATTGGGAGAATCTTGCTGATTTTCCATGGTTGATGCAGGCTAGTGAGTTATTATTTGAATGTTTCAATCTTGACTATAAGATTAAATTATCGAATGATCAATTTAAATTCGCTCCTTTGAATTATTTGACCAAACTTGTTGATGTGCCAAAGGTTACTGATAAAATGAATGTTGATGATCCAATTCAAGAAGCACAAGATGAAACACTTAAAGAATTCTTGAATGAGCATAGAAAATTTTTGGACGAAGTTAAAAATGTCAAGGCCAGAGATATTATTATTCCATTAATTGAAATCCTTCATAATGATATCAGTTGTATTAACACTACCTGGATTGAATTATTCCAAGTTTCATACAAATCTATTAAGGATAGCGATAAACCTGCATTTAATGACCATTTCTTCAATTTATTGTCCAAGGATTTCCAAATTCGTCAAGTTGAAAATAAGCCTAATATGATCCAACCATTAATTGATGGTGCCAATAAGTGCAAGACTATACTGTTACCTCCAAGTCTTTCCAAATATTTGGGGGTTACCTTTGACTCTTATTATCTTGCGATGGAAAATCTTGAAAACTACCGTGCTAAGTGTAGTATAGAAGAAAAAGAAAAAGCTGAAAATGCTTTGTTAGAAATATACATGGCATTAGATGAAAAGGATGTATTCTATGGTTTATGGAGAAGAAAAGCCAAGTATACATTAACTAATAATGCTTTATCATTTGAACAGATAGGTTTGTATGGATTAGCTATGAGATATTATGAACATGCTCAAATTAAAACAAGAACTTCGTCATTGCCATATAGCGAATCTGAATACTCATTATGGGAAGATAATTGGATTTCTTGTGCTGAAAGACTTCAACATTGGGATGTTCTTACTGAATTGGCTAAACATGAAAATTACACAGATTTACTTTTAGAATGTGGTTGGAGAGTTGCTAGTTGGAAAGACGATAAAGAACCATTGGAGCAATCTGTCAAGACTGTTATCGATGTTCCAACTTGTAGAAGACAAATTTTCCAAACATTTTTATGCATTCAAGACTTTGCTCAACAAAAAAAGACTGTTAACGATGTTATTAAATTATGTGATGATGGTATTCAATTAGCGCTCAAAAAGTGGAGATCGCTTCCAGTTAGATTTGTGGGTGCTCATACTAAGGTATTGCATGTGTTCCAACAATATGTTGAATTTGCTGAAGCTAGTCAAGTTTATAACTCATTAGGAACTACTAATACTCAAAATATTGAAGCAAAATCACAAGAACTTAAACGTGTTCTCCAAGCATGGCGTGAAAGATTGCCAAATGTTTGGGATGATATTAATATCTGGAATGATTTAATTGTTTGGCGTCAACATTTCTTCCAACTTGTTAATAACATATATGTTCCATTCTTACTGAATAGTAAAGCTAATTCACAAGTTTACTGTGGTTACCATGAAACAGCGTGTGTTATCAATAGATTTGCTCATGTTGCTAGAAAGCATGGTTTAAGTGAAGTGTGTGTAAATCAATTGAACAAGATCTATAGTTTACCTAACATTGAAATTATGGAAGCCTTCTTGAAATTGATTGAACATATTAAATGTTTCTACCAGAATGATAAAGAATTATACACTGGTCTTGATATTATAGTTAACACTAATTTAGCATTTTTTGGCACTAAGCAAAAGGCTGAATTTTTTACTCTTAAAGGTATGTTTTTAGCTAAATTGGATGCTCCAGAGAGAGCCAATCATGCATTTGCCACTGCGGTCCAATTAGATAGTAATTTAGCAAAATCATGGGCTAAATGGGGTCTCTTCAATTACAATTTATTTAAACAAGTTAGCAGTAATAATCCAAATAATAATAATCCTAATGATAATGAAGGTATTAAAAATGCTAAAGCTGCTTTAATTTGTTTCTTATATGCTGTTGGCCTTTATAAAAGCTCCAAATCCAGAAGATATTTGGCTTTAATTTTATGGCTTATAAGTTTGGATGATTCTCAAAGAACATTGGCCTCTGAGTTTAACAGTTATGATGGTGAAGTGCCAGTATGGTATTGGATTACTTTTATTCCTCAATTATTAACTTCATTATCACACAGAGAAGCTAATCTTGTTCGTGATATTTTAATACTAATTGCTAAAAGTTATCCACAGGCGCTTCACTTCCCATTGAGAACTACTAAAGAAGACTTCTTAGTAATTCAAAAACAAATTCAAAATTCTCAAAAGGCTCAGTCATTAGCAAAGAAGGACAGTCAAGCTTCAGGTAATGATACTGGTTCAAGCAATTCTGGTGATAAATCTAAATCTAATGATGGTCAAAATGAACATCATCCATGGGAGTACGTTGAAAAAATCATGAATATATCAAAGACTTCATACCCATTATTGGCTTTATCATTAGAATCATTGGTATCTCAAATAACTCAAAGATTTAAGTCTAGTGGGGATGAAGATGCTTACCGATTAGTAGCAGCTTTATACAATGATGGAATTCAATCTTTCAATAGAATGTTAAACCCTCGTGGTGATGGTAGATTACCTACTCATATGATACAGAATTTAATTAAATTTTCAGAAACTGTTTTGTCGGGTCCTATTAAGGTTCAATTCGAAGAAGATTTTATTTACTCAAAACCTACTTATGAAATTTACATCAAGAGACTTATCAAATGGAAGGAAAGATTTGAAAATAAATTAGATAGGAGATTCAATAGAATAAATCTTGAGAACTTATGTCCACATTTAAGTGAATTCCATCATCAAAAATTTGAAGATATTGACATTCCTGGACAATATTTGTTGAATAAAGATAGCAATACGTACTTTGTGAAGATTGAAAGATTTTTGCCTACAGTTGAAGTTGTTAGAGGTTTCAGTGCGTGTTACAAAAGATTACAGATTAGAGGTAAAGATGGCTCTGTTCATCAATTTGCTGTTCAATTCCCTCTGAATAGACACTCTAGAAGAGAAGAAAGAATATTTCAACTTTTCAGAATCTTGGAAACTTCTTTTGAAAGAAATGTTCAATGCAGATCTCGTAACATATCTTTAACCTTGCCAATTGCTGTTGCACTTTCTCCTCATATCAGAATAATGTCCAATGATAACGATGATATAACTTTACAACAGGTTTATGAGAGAACATGTTTAAAAAAGAACCAAAAGACAGAGAGTCCATTTTTCTACATTATCAGTAAATTAAATGCTACCTTTGATCCTAGATTGCCTAAACCTGATATTATTAGTACCATGACAGAAATATTCAGTGCTATTCAAGCATTATATGTTCCTTCAACTGTTGTCCATGATTTCTTCATCAATTCTTATCCTAAATATGAAGATTTCTGGTTCTTCAGAAAACAATTTTCTTCCCAGTATGCTTCATTTATCTTTTCAACTTACATGATGTCTATTACCTCTAGGCAACCTCAAAAGATTGTTATTAATATGAAGTCAGGTAATATATGGACTTCAGAAATGCTACCTAATAAAGTTAACCATACTAGAAAGATTACTACTACAGAAACAGTTAAACCAAGCCAAGATGATAATCATGGTGATAAACCAGATGATAAGTCTAAATCACCTGAAGTTAAGACCGTCGTTTTTGAACAGAAGATTCCAATGTTTAGTAATCCAGAAGCTGTTCCATTTAGATTAACACCAAATATTCAAAAGCTTATTGGTGAAACTCATTTGGAAGGTATATTGTCAATTTATGTTTTGGTTATTGCTAAGTGTTTTGCTGACCCTGAATTTGAAATTGACCATTTCTTGAGTTTGTTTGTTAGAGATGAAGTAATTTCATGGTTTGCTCAAAACTTACAATCTAGTGTCCAGGGACAAAATTTGAAAGAAATTGTCAGAGTTAATGTTGAATTAATTACTAACAATATAAAGAATATTGGTCAAGTATCCCCGACTACTACTTTAAGTACTCAAAATGTTAATGATTTGATTTCACTTGCTGTTAATCCTCATAATCTTGCTCAACTTGATTATTTATGGAGATCATATCTTTAATTTTTCTTATTTGTTATTTGTTATTTATTACTTTTTTCATTATTATGACTTTTTATTTTTATGAAATATAGTTATTACTTTTATTATTATTATTATTATTATTATTATTATTATTATTATAAAATACTGTGATTCTTCTAACTATCTACAAAAGTATCGTTATATTTACCAAAAAATTAAATGGGGTTTTTATTTTTTTTTTTTTTTTATATATATGTAATTTTGTTATGATTTTTTTTAAATACTCTCACAATAATTTAGTGACTTTACCGATTGCGATAGTAGTACCTTGATCTCTTAAAGTGAAACGACCTAATTGAGGATAATTTTCGTAAGTTTCAATACAAACTGGTTCACTAATTTCTAAGACAGCAATAATTTTCATACCCTTCTTTGCAAATGGAGGTGGATGTTTAGATTTTCTGTTAGTTCCTTTTTGTAATTTATGTAATAATGCAGTGAAGGTAACTTCTTCAATAGCAGTATGTATATGCATAACACAAGAGAAACCAGAAGATAAAATGGATTTCAATTCAACAATAGCAATTTGAGCTTCGAATTTAGTAGCAGTCTTAACTGGATTCTTTAATGAGGTTAACACATAACCTGGAGAAATATCTTCTTCTTCAATACCTCTAATCTTCAATTTGACTTGTTCACCACTCTTAGCAATATCATTTTCAACTTCAGTTTCAGTGTAAATATTCAAAACTTCAATAGAGACTCTGTTAGGCATCATAAGTAAATTATCACCTTTTTTGACATGACCAGATGCAATTTTACCTTCAACAGAAACACCTAAATCTTTAATCTTACCAGCAATTGGTAGCATGAAAGGGGAATTAAGGGAACGGTTAACATTTTCTAAGCTATCCAAGTATTCTAATAAACTTGGACCCTTATAATATTTCAAGTCAGTGACCCTTTCTTTGATACCCTTACCAGTATAACCAGAAACAGGCAAAAAGTAAACATTTTTCTTTAAATCAAAACCAATACCTCTAAGGTAGTGAGATAATTTAGTGACAATCTCTTTATAACGTTTTTCAGACCAATTAACAGATTCGTCATCCATTTTATTGACAGCAATAATAAGTCTTTCCACACCTTGAACTTTAGCTAAAACAGCATGTTCTTTGGTTTGACCACTCTTTTCGAAACCAGCTTCAAATTCACCTTTACGCGCAGAAATAACTAAAATACCAATATCAGCTTGAGAAGCACCACCAATCATTTCAGAGACATACATTTTATGACCTGGGGCATCCAAGATAGTATATTTTCTTTTATCAGTTTCAAAAAAGGCTTTACCAGTTTCAACAGTTTTTCCTTCGTTTCTTTCTTCTTTATTAGTATCCATAATCCAAGATAAATACCAACCTTGTCTACTAGCATCTTTGGCTTCCTTTTCGTATTTTTCAAGAGTTCTCTTACTAACTGAACCAGTTAAGAATAAAACATTACCACAAAGAGTTGACTTACCAGCATCAACGTGACCCATAAAAATAACGGACATGTTATCTTTACGGTCAAAAAGGTCTTTTTCAACTTCTGGATCAATGAATGTTTCAGTAGCAGGTTCTTCAGGTTTAGCAACAGGAACAACAGCTTCTTTCTTCGGTTCCTCATCTGCAGGAGCTTCTTCCTTCTTTGGTTCGACAATCTTGGCCGCAGGAGTAACTGCTTCTTCCTTCTTTGGTTCTTGAGCATCCTTGGCTTCATCGGCAGCAGCTGCTTTGGATTCTTCTTTCTTTGGTTCTTCTTTCGTTGACTCTTCTTTCTTTGGCTCTTCCTTCTTTGGCTCAGTCTTTTTAACAGCATTGGCAATCTTAATACCAGAACTAGAAGTAAGTTTCAAAGTCTTCTTTGGCTTATTTAAACTAGCGGCAGCGGCAGCTTGTTGTTTTTGATAATCTTCAAGAGACATAGCTTTCTTTTGGCCATCATCATTACTACTGTTATTGCTATTGTTATAATTGCTGTTATAATTGTTGTTATAATTGTTGTTATAGTTGTTGTAATTTCTATTGTTGTAATTATTGTTGTAATTGCTATTATTGTAGTAGTTGTTGTAATTCTTGTTATAGTTATTATTTCTATTGTAATTGTTATTATTATTGTAGTTGTTATTGAAATTGTTATTGTAGTTGCTATTATTGTAGTTTTGGTAGCTTCCACTATTGTTGTTATAATTTTGGTAGTTTCCACTATTGTTGTTATAGTTTTGGTAGTTTTGAGCGTATTGTTGATAACCACCAACAGCACCTGAAGGGTTAAAAGATTGAACTCTGCTAGGATCAAATTGCTGTTGTTGGGATTGCTGCTCACCAGCAGAGTTTAATGATTGGCCAGCAAATTGATTTGCCAATTTATCAACGTTGTTGTTTTGATCAGACATTATGATAAATTGATAACGTAAATATAATGTCTTTTTTTATAATAACTATTTATATTTTGAATTATAAAGAGTCAATTATGGAAGATGTTGATATTCTAATCAATAAGCCGTTTTAATGAATTAGTGAAATAGTGCAAAAAAAAAATTTTTTTTTTTCCTTTTGTCGAAAATTTTTTTTTTTTTTGACTTTTTTTTCCTTATAATTGTTTTTCTCGCCCGTTGTTAATTACAGTATAATTAACATGGTTATGGAACTCGGGTACAACTATTAAATATTGTCTGGATTGCATACCTCACATAGAAGCCATAATAAAATATTACAACAGTATCAATTATTAGAATATTTTCTAAATCAATTTATAAATAAAAAGAAATATAAAAAAAAGTAAAGCATACATATATATATATATATTAAAAATGAATTTAAATAGAAAAAAATAAAATAAATAAAATATAATAAAAGCAATTATTGACTAGGCAGGTCAACTCCGTATAATGAACCATTCAAAACAATATTATTAAAATCTCTAAAATGAGTAACTGGTTTCTTTTCATGTTCAATGGTATCACCAGTTGCTTCAGTATCATCACAGAAATTACATTTGGATAAATTACTTGGTTTCTTCCACCATTCGTCTGTGGATATAATGCTACAATAGTGACATTTCTCGGCACCTGAACATAATTTAGTTCCAGTGACTAAATCATCGTCTGAATCACTCATATCATTATCAACATTCATTCTGGAATCATCGATAAACCCATCAACATCGTGATTACCATGGGGAGTGGTACTATCATTGTCAGTGTCAATACTTGAACCTCTCTTAATATTAGATTGTCTAAGCTTACCACTACTTAATCTCTTCTTGTAGCGGGCTTTTCTAACTTCTTCTTTAATCAAAGAGTTTTGAACATATCTAGAAGCAGGACCTCTAATCTTCTGAGTCCATTCTTTGAAACCTTCAACGTATAACTGGATCATTGGATATATTTGACCATCTTTGCTATCTTCTAACCATCTAGCTTTTTCTCTTAATGAGACGATATTACTGTTTGTTGAAGCATGATTACCATGAGATGGACAAATAATGATAGGTTCAGGGATACCAACAACATCAGATTTGACTAATCTGACAAGTTTTTTATCTTTATTTTCATGATTATGATTAATGCTGTCCAAATCATCTTTATATTCTAATTCAGGTGTTATCTTGAACCCAATGAAATAAGATGGGGTATCTTGAGCACAAGTTAAATGAACACTAGCATTACATAGCATACATTCAGCCAAGAGACCTGATTTAATATTACAAATGTCACAATATCTATGTTCATTTTTAACTAATGGGAGTGAAACATTGACGACACATTGCATGGTTTTAGCATCTTCAAATTTGATATCTTTAGAAAATAAAGAACAGATAATATGTGACCATTTGAAATTAGAAGTACGTTTCAATGCATCAGGGAACGCAGTTGGTGCACCAACAATAGCAGAATCATGATCAATTTCTTTAGAATAGCAAATAGTGCAACCATAATAAGTACTACAAATTGGATGTAAATCATTTGAACATGAATCACAACACCATTCTTTAGTGAACATTTTAGTGCCAGGTATCACTTTAACACCATAACAAGAAGCATGAACATTTAACCCACAATTAGAACAGATTAAAGTTTCCATAATATCTTCGTCAAGTAATGATCTACAAACACAACATGGACGTTTAGTTGGAGCAAATAAACCATTGGTACTAATGATATGTTTCAAACCTGGAGAATCTTTGGAGTTGGAAGATTTAGTTCTTGGAGACAATGGAACAGTCATATCATCTTTCTGTTCTAATGGATAATCATCAAATTCTTGTAAGTCTTTATCATAATTTTCAAAATTATAAGTGAATCTGTCATTGTAAATGTAATTAATACTCATAAGTTTCTTTTCAGCAATGCTGGTAAAGGTATTAGATAAGCTATTATTGGTATTTTTACCATTATTACTATTATTGTTATTATTATTATTATTGTTACTGCTGTTGTTGCTGTCGTTGTCGTTGTTGTTGTTGTTGCTGTTATATGTACTGCTGGTAGTACTACTAGTAGTACTGTCACCACCAAGGCTATTAAGAACAATAACTGAACCAGCAGGTGGATCTTGAATATCTGAATTATTAGCATTTTTGCCAAAAGTAGTTGATTCAATTGAGCCATTAGTATTACCAGATTGAAACTTTGAATTGTATGATGAAAGACCAGTGATTTTAATCTTAAGACTTTCCTTACCAGGCACACTACTTTGGGATTTAGTGACTTTAGCTTTACTTTTTGATAATTTAATAATATTATGGTTACTACCTTCCTTTTTAACTACAGTAATTTTATCCAAAGTATTATGATTGTCAGCGTGCTTACTTGTAGTAGTAGAGTTAGAACCAGAAGAAGAATCATTTTTGATTCTACCTTTCTTCAGAGGAGTTTCATTATGATCATCAGGAGATGGAGAAATAGATTTTCTCTTAGAATTAATAATTACAGATTTAGTCATTTTATTTTTTTCCTTTTCTTTAATAATCTTTTGAGCATCATCAGCTAATTCATATTCAATTCTTCTCTTCCAAGCATCCCCATTACGAGAATTAATTTTCTTAGTGACTTCAAATGGGTCCTCCCAAATAACTGCATAATCTCTCCATAATCTAGCACATCGATTACATAAAGCAGTAACTGTGACTTTAGGATCATCAGGAGCAATTGGAGCACCAGGAGCTCTGAACCATTTTCTAGATTCTGAAATTTTACAATGTTTACAAACAATGGTTCTCTTTTGTTTAGACAAAGAATCATTATCATAACTTGAATCATCATCAGGATCAGCGATAGTGTCAGCATAATCACCACTTTTAGTCGACTTCTTAATTTTATTCTTTCTACCAGGGAAATTATCCCAAATTTCATGGCCCTTAGGAGTCTTTTTCCATAAGTAATAATATCTGACAATCATACCAAATGGTTGAGTGCCAACATGTCTACTGACAGGTAAAAGTTCACTACCATATTGACGAACTCCTTCTTCAAATTTTTTAACTTCAACATCAGTGAAAGTAGGTTCTTTCAAAGATTTTCGAGTGAATTTTTTCACAATTTGGAAACTCTTGTCAAAATCAAAATTAGTATCTAACAAAGTTTTGAAAATTGCGTCAAGGAAATTTGGGGTACTAGGGAAAATTTTCAATTCTTTAGCAATAGGACGACATTTCTTGAAAACAAAAAAATCAATTTCATTTTCAATAGCAATATCTTTAGGAGGTTGTTTCCACATTAAAGTTGAGGTAGATCCATCATCAAAACCTCTTTCAATATACCCAGCCGGTCTTGGTTTAATCCATAAAGGTAATTTATTACGAGGTACATCTTTATATTCTTCTGGTATTTCAAGGAGCTTAACTGGTTTTTCCGCTTCAGAACTATCATGATCACCACTTTCATTTTGAGATGAAGAATTAGGCCTCTTTTTATTTTTAGGTTTTTTCTTATTGCCACCATTGTTACCTCCATAGTTCTTGGTGGCACGGTCATAATAAACTTCTCGATGTCCAGCCCATTCAGAAATTTGAGCTTGATGTTTATTTCCTAATCTTGAAGAAGCTCTTGGATATGGACGATCTTCTAGATCTAAAGCATCAGCAAGTTTAGCATGAACACCTAAATATCTGAATGGCCATTCTTCTTTATTTCGTCTTTGCTCAAGAGTTAAATCTTTGTCCTTTTCTAAAAATTCAGTAGCTAGTCTTTCAAATAATGGCACCTCGTGACGAGGAGATTCAGTAGCTTCGTGCATTTTGGTATCACCGTCAACATCAGATTTTTCAGTAACAGTAGTCTCGGATTTAACAGATATGGAATCACCGCTACCGCTGCTATTGCTGTGTCTATCAGTAAATTGTAAAGAATCCGTTAAAGATTCCCTAATTTTATCCTCAGCTTCTTTGGAACATTTAGCACAACTCCAGCTATAGCCTCTAGAAGGTTTCTTGGATAATGGTGGAGAAAGGCAAAGCATATGATAATGATCACCACATTTAGCACATTCAACTGAATCAGCGACAGAACACCATTGATTACATTTAACACAATTTTTTGGTGTAACTAATAAATCATCACCTCTTCCTGTTTCGACAAACACATAAGCAAATCTTTTAACCAAAGCTTGATGATAGTTTTTAGGTAAATTACTAAGTTCATGAGTTGGGAAAATATCATAAAATTTCATCATATAACGATCGAAAAGCTTTTCAAACCAAAAATGATCCGGGGTACATTTATATTCAATGAAATCATCAATTTCGTGTTTATGTTTGACAGTGACTTTACCTCTAAAACTCGATAAAGGACATAAGTCCGAATGCATAGTACAATAAATCATTCTTGAATCGCTTGATTGACGAACAATATCTCTAGGTCTATAATACCAGTTAACTTTGATTTCATAATTATCAACTAATTCTAAATTAGCATTTGATTTCAAAGTTCTCTTAGTGAAGAACCCCAAGACTCTAGCTACATAGTAAGGTTCACTAGGAGGTTCAGAGACCATATATATGTGATCATAACGAGATATAACCGTACCATCCTTAAGAGTAATTGAAGTTTTTTCCTTATTGTTAAATTTAGCATCCTGCATATTTGTTAAATAAGGAAAATTTTTATTAGCATCGATAGGAGGAATCCAATTATTAGGAATATCAGAACGAGATAGCATGACAGAGGAAGTAGAAGAAGAGGATGAATTATTAGAAGACTCATGTTTAACTTTAGAATCATTACCTCTAGCGTAAAGAGACGAAGAGGATGTTGAAGACGATCGACTCGTTTTACGATGCGTATTACTATTACTATTATTATTATTGTTATTATCATCATCATTAATATTATTATGGCTATTCAGGTTAGATCTTAATTTTGAAGATCTCGTATTCTTGATATAAAGGCCATCCTGAATATCATTTTCATTATAATTGGTGATTTTTTGTGCAGCTTTTCTTCTAGGTCTTGAAGTAGCCATCTTGAAATAGTGCTATAATATATGTATAGCTATTATTATTGTTTTTTCTTTTTTCTTTTCTATATTTATAATATGACTATCCAAATAATATAATTTATAATTTTGTAGCAATAACAAGCAATGAATGAGAAGATAAAAAAGGTTAGTGGTTGTGTTTTTGTTTTTTGTTTTTTGCTTTTTTTTGAAAAAAAAAAAGTTAGGGGAAAAAACAATTAGCGCATATATTCGAAATGCAAGCCAAAATATGAGAGATAATAGAATCAATGAATGATTGAATAATTGTTTATTATTAATTAATTAATTAATTAAAACAATACTGTTATATGTAATCTTGAAGAATTATTTTAAAATGGTTTCCCAGAAAAAAAAAAGCGAAAATGATTGAATGAACGAATGAACTGAAATTGTTAGAAATCTATTTTACTTTGGCACGGAACAGTGTCAAAATTAAAATAATAAAAAACAAATGAAAAAAAGTACAATACAAATTATTATCTATATCTTTAATTAAAAATAATTAATTTAATTAATTAATGAATAGCAATAATAAATAATAATCAAAAGACCAATTTCTTTAAAATTAATGATATTAAAAATATATATTGAGTGAAACTAACTTAACTAAAGAAAATGAATGCCAATTTTATCAAGATTAAACGTCGATGTTGAAAACAAAAAAATTCAAAAAAAAATTTCGCTGAAAAAAAAAGAGACCAGCGCAGTGCTTCGTAACCAACCAAACTCAATGGGTTTTCTTTTTCTTCTTTTTAACTACGAGCATTTGAACCTCTTCGTTATTGGCTCTTTTCACCCCAACTGCAGTGGCTTTTGATGGTGGTTGTAGTACTGCGTTACCTTGGATTACTTTAAACCCTTTAGTCATGTCCTTAAGGTCTTCTTTATTGTTATTATTATGGCCTCTGTAGAAACAATTATTATTAAGTACATATTGAACATTGCAATACGCATCATTTGCTCCAGTGCTATAATCCTCACCAATGATAAAATCTTTAACAAATTTTAACCGATCCGCTGTTAATATGATACAATCATCTTCATAATTGTTTAATTTAATACCATTTGCTTTTAACTTAGCAACTGTGGTTTCAATTATTTCCACCCCTGATATGCTGCTGGGGCTGCCGCTGCTGCTGCTATTGTTGTTATAGAAACTATCGGCTACTGATATCCCTTCAACTCCTATAATTCCAACAATATTATTTAACCTGAATTCTTGACGGATTGCTAATTCATCCCAAAATTGCTTCAAGTCTAATTTCTTAATTCTACTTTCAACCACTAAATGTTCTAAAAATCTTCCCTTTGGATCATCTGGAAATAAAGGGATATGGTACAACGCTTTTGTGGATTTGTTATATTCCTTTTCATGGAATATACTTCCGATGGTCCAATCATGACTGCTCTCTGGAATATTGAATTTATAAATGAACTTTTTTATCGTTAATCTATCTTCACCAGGAATTGTGACGGTATTTTCAAGATCTTTCTCCAGAAAAATTTTTCGGTCCTGTACTATATCATTTATTAAATATAACCACCATTCTAATAGTCCTCGATCAGTTAGTACATGTTTCCCCTTATTTTCACTTGAATTGGGAAAAAGGTACTGGTTTTCAGATCTTGTAAATAAACATATTTTGGTCTTGATATCTCTGTTAGACAAAGCCCTATTGTTCTTTAAAGAAGCAAAATAAACGGTCTTTGCTGGTAATTCTATAATGTTTTTCTCAGTATTAATATTTTCAATTAACGTTGTTAATTGTTTACTCACTGATAATTCAGAATATTCTTTCTTATTAGATTTCTTTGCACCGCCACTTGAATCTATGAATAAATCAATGTAATTGTTCACTTTATATTGCACTAAAAATTTCAATATTTGTTTGACTACCTGAGTTAATTTGAATTTTTTGCTATTATTAAGGCCAGTTGAATCAACTTTAGAAATATAAATTATTTTTTGAATTGGATCCGAATTATTAAACACATTTTCATTATTGATAATAACATACACATATACTTCTAATCCTAATAAAATAATATTATTTTGAGCTAAAGTGATGAAATGTTGGGTTTTAATGGTCAATAATGATTTCTTTTGATCTTTATCATTAGGAATTATATTAGGTGCTTTCCTTGGGAATGATTGTAAATTAAGAACTTGGAATTGTTCATCTTTTGGAAGAACTTCTGCTAAATATTCATTTAAACTCAGCATTATATGTATATATATATCATATTCAATCGAATAATAAATTGTTAATTATTGTTTATTTTTCATTCTTTTTCTTTATATTTTTTATTTTTCATCAATATTTTTTCACTTTCGAGAGTGCATCCTGAAAAAATAATAAAAATAAAAAAAAATTTTTTGTTTACTATTTGCATGTTTTCTTTATTTAATACTATCCTACAACTAAAACAACATAGAAATATATATAGATATATATTCTCTAACTATGAGTTATATGGCGCAGAAACAAGAGGAATATGAAGAAGATATTCTCAATGCTCAGAAAACAGTATATGTGAAATATCCAAACTCCAAAAAAAGAAGAAAATTACAAGCAGATACATCAATAATCGATGAACAATTAGACACAATATATTCAACTAGTCTGGGGAATTTACCCTTTATACCATTATTAGGTAATAAAGAAGATACAGAATTTTTAGAGAAAAGATATTTCGCCTATAGACACATTTGGGGCAAACATGAACGAGCAATAACTTCAATTTTACTCAATTATAGTTTACCATTATTACGGAAAATCACTGAACATTTGAAAAAACCAAACCATGAAGCAGCTGTTAATGAAGATGATATATTCACTGACACAACCATCGCCAATAAAATTCAAACTATCTTATTATTATCAGGTACTGATATTTCTAATCATTTGATTTTATTCTCTCAATTGGCTGATTATATTAAAAATCATGAACAAAATATTAATTTAATCACTTTAGATTCAAAGGATTGTCCAGATTTGAAAACAACAATGAAATTAATCATTGCTAATATACTAGAATTTGGCCACGGTGATCAAGATAGAACAACTATAGAATTCAAGAAGAATATTATCAGTGCATCGCATTTAGACTTTGATATAATAAGGAATCATTGCGCTGAGTTTTTCGCTGGTGAAAGACCACTGACATTTATTGATGCTAGTAATACAAAATTGAGAATTGTGCTTTTAATTAAAAATTTAAATACTTTTAATCAATCTGTGTTAACCAGTGTTTTATCAATGTTTCAAAAAAATTTGTATTATATCCCTTTTAAATTAATTCTTAATTATGCTTCATTTTCTACTGATTTTTTAGAAGCTAATCTTTCTGGTTCTTTAAAAAAAATGTTAGATTGTGAAATTTTGGAAGTTACTCATGATGTTCAATTATTAACGAATCAAATCTCTGAAAAAATATTGTTAGAGCCTATTAGTGATGCTAATAATAATAGTAATAATAAACTATTATTCCATGCTAAGATTATTGAATCAATTCTGTCTAGAAATCAAAAAAGTATTGTTACAGTTCAATCATTCGTTAATTGTTTGAAATATTCATTCATGACCCATTTTTTCTCTCAACCATTATCTTTCAATTGTGATTTTAAAGAGAAAAAACCTTCAAAGAAAAAGAAAGAGGTTGAACAGCCAGAAATTATCACTAATACACAAATATTTTCAGATCATGAATTAACTGATTTTAAAAAATATATCAAGTATTATGCTTTAATTAAAAAATTACCGTCATTTCAAAGATTTATTGACCAATTACTTAATCATGCTCGTATGTTAAAGTCTCAGAATACCAACACATTTAAAATCAAACATATTTTAACAAGATTAGTCAACCCTAAACCAACCAATAACAATAACATGGAGCAAACTATAAGTTTTGTGGTTAATAAATTAATTCCAGCAGCTAAAAATAAATATAAATCTAACGTAAATAATTTGTTAAACTTCTTAGAATTTTTGAACATACTTCAACAAACTGCGAAAACTAATGAAATTTCTTTGCAAAGAGGTAAAAAAGCTACGTTTATGCTGAATGTCAACAAGCAAAAACCATTTGAACCATTAAGTAAACTTGAATTATATTCATTAGTTTTAAGAAATTCTCAAAATTACAGCGTTTTTGTTCAATCTTTAACTAGATCCATTAAAACATTACATCCATATTATTTCTTAAAATTAATTGATCGAATTGAAGAGTTTGTTAAATCTAATAGCAATACTATGAACCCATTAATCAAAGATTTTTATTCGTTTATTAATGATGAATTAAGCGAAGATTTAAAATTATTTCAAGAAGGTGGAATGTATTATTATGAATATGATGATCAAGATGAAGATGAAGATGAAGATGACGAGTTTACTGGTGGGAATGATGAATGGTTTAAGAAACTTTCATTCCAGGGCAAAATCAAATATGAAAAATTAGTTGAAGATTTTACCAACAGTTTAGTACAATTTT
This sequence comes from Saccharomycopsis selenospora, assembly GCA_030583325.1. Classification (NCBI taxonomy): domain Eukaryota; kingdom Fungi; phylum Ascomycota; class Saccharomycetes; order Ascoideales; family Saccharomycopsidaceae; genus Saccharomycopsis; species Saccharomycopsis selenospora. The sequence goes on from JAJMHY010000026.1 coordinate 107,906, forward strand.
TCTTTAGTAATACTTCATTTTCTCAAGATTCATTATTAAATATTTTAGCCGCTGAGAACCCAATTAAAGAAAACACTAAGTATAAAAAGTTCGCTGAAAATTTGAAAAATAGAACTACAATTTCTACAGTTTCTGATTTTATGGAAGCATATATTCCATCAATTGAAATTGAATTTAATTTATTATCACAATGTTTGTTCTCAGAATTTTTCTTTGTTCAAACCAATATTTTAGAATCGGTTTTCTTCCCTAAATTCCGACATAACTTAGAAGAAGCGTTATCAAACCCATCAAAATATTTATCCACTACCACTAATAATAGCAATGAATCAACTAAGGAGGATAAATCAGATGATGATAGCAATGATGGCTATGTTAACAACGATGACAATAATGATAACAATAGCGAAAATGATGATAATGATGACAATTTGTCGGTTATTAGTAGTTCAGGGGAGTCTATAATATCATTAGGGTCAGAAATGGAAGAATCAGAAACTGTAGAGACGTTAAAGGATAACTTTAATGAGAGAATAATTAATGATCCAAATTTGAACGACTCTGATAATGATGAAATCGATTTAGAACAAATAGAAGGATACGAATCAGATAAAGAAGATCAAGAATCATTAAATGAAAAGCTTAACAAACTTCTGAAATTGAATAAACCTTTAATTGCTGAAATGTATAAACTTTACCGTGAAGCGCCATCAACGATAAACATTTATGATTATTACAAATCCTTCAAATCAATAATGAATGAGAAGAAGTACATGAAACAGTTTTTTGAAGTTATTAAGCATAATGATTCAGATAGAATCATTAATAATGTTGAATTATTAGATACAATTTATGAATTAATGCAAGTTTGTGAATCCCATAATTATAAATCAAAACCAGTACTTGCACTTTGGGATGAAATTGTGCTAACTTTTTTCTTAGAATATTTACATGAACTTCAAATCATTGGATTATTGAAAGATGGTAGACGTAAAGTTCAATCCTTAGATAAAGCTCTTTGGAGATCTCTTTGATTGTGCATTATATATAATTATAAATAATAATAATATTAATAATAATAATATTAATAATAATAATAATAATAATAATAATAATAAAACTTTTTTTTGCTGTTTTACTATTAATGTAAGCTATAATTCAGCTAGCAAATTAATAATGTAACAGTACACAGAAAATTTTATAATTCAAAGTATTTATACATTTATATAGGTGATAAATATAAAAAAAAAAAAAAAAATCATTACATATAAAAATAAGATTTAATCAGTACGTTTTTTCAAAAAATCAGCAAATGATAATTTTTTAACTTTCTTAATCTCTTCTTTACGACCACTGAGTTTAGAATCAATATTCACACCATTGACTAAAGGCAATTTACGATCAATGGTAGAACTATTATTATCACCATCGTCATTATTATTATTTGTCTTGTTATTAGTCCCGGAAAATGGATTACTAAGATCGACTTCGTATAATTTATGATCACCATGATGATTGAGATGGTTTGAATTTAATTTATAATCCACATCTGAAATGACTACACCATTATATGAATCCAAATATGACTTAACTGGTACTGGAATTGAAAGCCTGTTGGCGAATAATGCTTTAGTTAATTGTGCTCTACTATTAATAACAGCATACAAATTACCCCCTGGGTTATTAGTAGCAGCAGCCGACGCACCAGTTGTTAGGGTTGCAGCGAAACCTGATGATAGTCTTGAAAATTTCTTTGGATGTAATATTGGTTTTTCTTTTCGAGCTCTTCTAAATAAATCGTAATTACTGTTAGTTTCAGTTTTACCATTGAAATAATTACTAATAGTAGTAACAGCTCCTGAATTAGTAATAGTATCTTGCTTCTTTTCTTGAACATCAGAGTCTTCTTCATTATTATGTTTCTTGGCATTATTATCACTACCCTTATCGTCATTGTTCTTATTCTTGATCGCATCGATAACTTTAGCCTTGAACACTTGATCACGTCTTTCAAGTCTTTCTCTAATGAATTCAGGACCATTGTTATTGTTAGTATTACCATTACCATTCTTTTGACCTAAACTATTTAATCCAGTACTTGACTCCGATTTGTTTAGTCTTGAACCTTTACGCAGAGATCTGTAGAAATAACTACCCATTTTCTTGATTCTTAATAATTTACACTTGTTGTTGTTAACATTACTACTGACCAGGTAACAACCACATTTATATTGAGATAACACGAATTCAATTTGATTAATGAGTTGAATTTTTTCTTGATTTTGTAAACGGTTATTAAAATTGTTTTTAATAAAATCATTGTATTTATCAATGTCAATGTTTCTATCAGTGTATACCTTAGTGAACAATTCATTAAAATCAAATTCCCATCCAATTGTTAATTCTGCATGCGCTGGGATTGGTTTAATAGCTTGAAGAAATAATTTTACTTTGTTGTTATCAATTAATACTGGAACAAGTTTGCAATTAGGTGAACATGATTTACGAACGAATCTAGTAATGTTCCCTGAAGTCTTGCAATTGACCATTATTGGCACTGGCAATTGAATATCATTAGTGTTTGCTATGAATTTATTTAAGCATGTAGCTAAATTAGATAAATCGCCAGGATTAATGAAATTGCTCACTGATTCTGGTTCATCAGAATTATTATTAGTATTGTTGTTGCTTGATTTATGATGTGATGGTGATGATGATGATGATGATGACGATGATGATGGTGGTAATGGTGGTGGTGTGCCAGATGATGAGTTTGGTTCACTATTATTATTGCTGTTGTCAATATTATCATCCTCATTGTTGTTATTGTTATAATCATCTTCATTGATATCAACATATTCTTCTAAATTTTTATCAAAAAAATTAACGAAAAAATAATAATTTTTAGGTAACCCCCAATATTTGAATTGATTAATTGGATTGTCAAAGAAATTAGCTTGAGTGTCAATTTCACCTAAAACTTCCGAGATTAATTGACCTTTTTCACAAGATTCTCCATTGGTTAAAAAAAGGCCCATATGTGAAAGTCCAGAAAATTTAAAATTATTTGAAGATGAGGAAGATGAATTATTGTTTGAATCATTGATTATAATGTTTTTCACGTCAACTGGTGGTAAAGACTTATTAATTTTAAAAAATTCTTCAGAAGTTAAAGAAACAAGATTTAATTTATTAGTATTAGCAATGTTATTATTGTTCTTCTTTGATAAATTTAGTAATCTTTTTGGCAATTGTTGATTAAAATATATTTCTAAAGATTTGTTTTTAAATTCCAATTTTTTTAAATTATAATAAACAGCATAAAAATATTCATCTTTAGCTGATTCTATTCTAGTGATTAAATCTTCATTAGTATAATCATCGAATTCTTCCTTCTTCAATTTCTTTCTTTTTTCCTTTTTAGGTTCTTCATTTTTGGTAGTGGCATTAGCAGTAGTACTATAATCGATATTATCTGAAGAGGCTTTACGTTTACTACCACGAGAGTGTTTAGTAGTAGTATCATCTTCATTCTTCTTTTTAGATGAGGGTTGTTCATTGTTAGCATCCGAGGTGACTGGAGCAGGATCATCATTTGAATTAGTATTAAAATCACCATCTTCAATATCATCAGATATTATCTTCTTTTTAGTAACTTTACTATGATCACCATTATCATTTTTATCATGACTATCATTACTGTCATCGTTGTTATTACTATTGATATTATTATTATCATTATTTTTGATATCTGTAAAGTTGCTATTGCTGCCATTGACATTATTATTATTAGTATTACTATTATTATTATTGTTATTATTATTTTCATATTCAGCCTTGACAGCTTGATTAGCCCGACGTTGTAAAGAGCCATTACGTTGATTTCTAGCATTATTATATTTACTGTGTAAAAGATATAATTGACGATCACGTTTCTGTTTAATATTAATGTTTTTAATTTTAAAACTTGGAATATCACATTTCTCACAAAGGTAAATTTCTGGCACGTCTTCATTTGTCATGATGTTGAAACAAATAGCATGTTGCCAACGGAAACATTTATCACATTGAATAGTGAACCCATCATCTTCATTAACTTGACAAATACAATCAATTATGCCAGCATCAGGGTCAACAGCATAAGATGAAAGTGGTTCAGGTTTTTCGTGTTGCTCAATATTTTTAGTTTCATTCTTTGAAGATTCGATAGTCTTTGATTTTAATTTTGATTTTTCATCGTTGCTAGTTGATGGTGACGATTTCTTTGTAATAGCAGTTGCACTAGTAGTAGTTCCCGCTGCTGCTGCCTTCTGTTTATCACGTTTGTTATTTTTCAAAGGTATTGGTTTTGAAGCTGCAGCCGCAAGGGCAGCGGCTGCTACTATTGCCTTCATAGAGTGTTTGTCGTTATTATCGTTATTAATATTATTGCTTGAAGAATCGTGAGCTTTCTTATTATTTGAATGCTGTTGTTCCAGACTGGAGCTTTTAATATTATCCTTATTATTTATGTTGGTGATATCTTTATTATTACTATTACTATCACTGTTGTTATTATTATTGGAAGAAGAATTAAAATTAGAACTATGTTTTGATTCATATAATATTGCCACAGAAGGGCCAGGATTATCAGTAGGAGATAACGTAGCAGATGGTATTTTTATCACATTGGGCGTTGTACTGGTTATCTTAGGAGAAGTAGTAGTAGGGCTACTTTTAGAATCTGTTGACTTTGAAGCAAAATTACTGAACATTAATAAGGCAGAAGCATCCTCTAAAGTAGTGCTATGACCACTAGGGGGAGGTTTGCTATTATTAGGTTTACTATCCAGCAGCTGTTCACTCGGCATTATTGATTATGATTTATATAATATAATGATATAATATATTTGTTTCTATAATTGAAACGAAATGAAAATAAAATAAAATAAAATAAGAAGAAAAAAGATATATTCTCTTTATAATTCTGATGATGATTCTTCTTTTTTATTTTTAATTTAATTTGATTGACTGACTGAAAGATTGATGATCAACTTATATATATATATATATATATCTGTCATATAAACGAGTTAAAAAAATTTTTTTTTCGTTTTTTTTTTTTTGCATTTGCTTTTTTTTCGTTTTTTCTTTTCCTTTCTTCTTATTCTTGTTTTTCAAACGAAATCAAGCAGATTTACAGTATAAAATATTCTAATTAACCTATTTTATTAGAATATTGTATAAACCCTAAAGAAAAAACAGTTATAAAAGAATATTAATGAATGAAATATTAATTGAGGAAACGAAAGACAACAATTCTTGGAATACTAAGAATAAAACAAATAAAAAAAAGCAGACAATAAGGCAAAAAAGGTTTTTTCTTTCTTGAAAATGTTTTCTTTTCTCGTTTTATCGTATAACGGACTTATTCTAGTATAAATATAATAAGACACTTCGCTTTTCTCGTTCTTTTATTATTACTCAAAATAATCATTATTATCATTATATTAATTAATAGAAACAGATTATAAACTGGACATTTGATCTTATGAAAATGGCTCGCACCAGATTAATATTGATGGAGTGTATGATGAAAAATTATGTTTTATAATCGTAGCCCATCCACTCAATTGATTAATGCACGTAGATATATATTACCTACAATCACAACCTAGTATCTATATATATTCATTATTACTACTTTTTTTATTATTATCTATAACTCTATTCAACCAATTGCTCCCTCTCGCATGTTTATTGATATACCTTTAGTTCTCATCTTCCTTTATAATGAGAAGCCATAATCTCGTATAACAAATATAAGCACGTGAGAGTAATATAAAAAAAATTTTTTTACGAATTCCGGTAACTTGTTAATGTTCTTTTGTTACTAATTACAATCTGCTTTTTCACATTTGCAATGCCTATGCCTACTAATATCACTATTACTATCAATATGGCTATAGAATGGCCGACTATAATCCTTTATTATACCAACTCAACGCATATTGCTTAGTAGTTAACTAATATCACTAATATTGGAATAGAAAATATTTGCATCGCCCAATTTGCTGCAAAACGTTAAAAGTGGTTAAAAGCCCCGTTTAATTGTACGAAAGGAAAAATTGTATGGAAATCAAATTGTTTAAAAGAAAAAAGAAGAAAATGATCAAAAAGTATCTACAATTGGCTGGGAATATTAATTATTATTTGATTTATGTATATTTTTACTACTAATATTCCAAAAAAAAAAAATAAATAAATAAATAAACAAATAATAATAATAATAATAATTGAATCAAAGCATCATCCAATTAAATTTAGTAAACTATTATTTTATATTTGATTTTTTTTCTTTTCTTTCTAATATGGCTCCTGCTCAGTATATGAAACTTTCATCTAATGTGATGAACTCGGATATTTTTAAAGACAAATTATCTCCCTCAAGAATTCTTGCACAGATAGTTTTACTTCAATGTACCTATTATATAATAGCAACAATATTGTTTTCATTCATTGCATTTCTTAATGGATTTCAATTCACTTTTGCTTGGATCTTTTCTTGGAAGTTTGTTGATCTTTCCAATACTTTGGGTATAGTATTATTTGCCCTTTGGTTACTTGATACTTTGCTTTGTGTTTTATTTATGACAATAATTGTTGGGAGATCAAAACTTGCCTGGGATTTTGCGTTAACTATTCACATGATCAATTTATTCACAGTTTGGCTTTATTCTAAAGAATTCCCTAAAAGTTTCTCTTGGTGGTCTTTACAAGTGGTCAGTTCCGTGATATTAGTGATGTTGGGTACTTATACTACCAGATGGAGAGAATTAAGAACTACTTTCTTTGATGGGTTAGTTGATGCAGAGCTTGCTTCGTCTAATAGGTCCAATAATATTGAATTGCATAATTTACAATCAGAAAATACGACATCTCAATCAACATGATCAGTCAATCAGTCGATCAACTATTGTATCATAATATCTTTCAATCATTTTCTTTTTATCACTTTTTTATTGACCAATTTAACTGGCCACCGTTCATTATATATGTGTGTTTTTCTTTTTCTTTTTTTTTTTGTCAGCATTTCTTTGTTTATATATCTTAATTTAATATAATAGTTGACCTATTATTACTTATATTTTATATTATTTGTATTATTAGAAAGACAAAAAACTATATTATACTATACTATATATTATTGTTGTTGTTGTTTGTAAAAAAAAATGGCCTTTCTGTTTTCTGAAGGATGATTTTCTTTTTTTTTTTTTAAGAACAACATCTCCAATTAGACTCTTCTGATTGTGAAGTGTATCTTTCAGCTCTTCTATTTAGTAAACTAATAGTAGTTGGTTTCTTTCTTAACACATGTTCAGTTATTTTCAGTCCATTGCCACTATTCCTACTACCACCAAATAGACTAGCACTGATACTTATCCCACCATTATGATTATCATTATTATTATTATTATTAGTATCCCACTTAGTCAAATCTCCGTATTGAACTCCACACAACGCATCTTCCGGATCAATTATTCCAAGTTCCACTTTTGAAAGAATCATGTTGGCTAATTTACTGAATATCAAATTAATGTTATCTGAGAGTAATGCACTGGCCTTAATGAACGGAATTTCATACCCAATTTCTTGTGAATAGTATGAACAAAATTTTAATGCTTCTTCATCTGATACCACACTGGTAGGGTCTATTATTGTATTCTTGCCATTATTTTTACTATTGGTATTGTTATTATTATCATTTAATGATACTAAATCGGACTTATTCCCTACAACGACGATTGAAATGGTATCATTAGTTAAGCTTGTAATATCAGCCATAAACTCGTGTAATGCTTTAAAAGAATTTTTATCAGTGACATCGTAAACCAATATCACCCCAGCAGACCCTCTGTAATAACTTCTGGTTAAAGATCTAAAACGTTCCTGGCCCGCAGTATCCCATAATTGCATTTTCATAGATATTCGGCTTCCTAAGGTAATGATCTTTGAAGAAAATTCCACTCCTATAGTCTGAGACGATAATATATTCCAATCTCCTTTAATAAATCTATGTAATATGCATGACTTCCCTACTCCAGATGGTCCTATTATTATAATTTTTGATAAATAGTCATAATGAACTTCTAAAGCACTTCCAGAATCTTCTGAGGAAAATGACGTAGTACTAGTATCAAATGAATTAGTAGCATTCATTTTGGTTGTAATAATTAATGTATATCTTTCTTTATTTCTTAGTATTTTATCAATATAAAAAAAAAAGAATAGAATAAATAAATACATACAATTATCCGTTTATTTTATATTTTTAAGTTGTAAATTTTTTTTTTCTCTTTGTTTTTTTTTTTTTTTTTTTTTCCTTTTTGATGAAATGACAATTTTTTTTAACTCTTTTTGTATCAAAGGAAATTATACCATGAAATAAAAATTTTATGATATTGACTATATTTTCTTTTTTATTTTATGACACTCATTTGAGGTTGTTATTGCAGTGGGAAATTTTGACTCTGTTTTACCAATACTAGTGCGTATGTTAATCTTTCGTATTGCTTTTTTTGGTTATTAAAATTTCCCTTTTTAATAATTCATTCGTAGTTTTTTTTTGTTAGTGTTAGCATATCTAACGGTAGATCTACACTTGATATTATAGTTAAAAAAAGAATTATTAATAAATAGTATTAGTAAGAAAGAAAGATAGAAAATTAAAATAAAAGAAAAAAAAAACACCCAAATAAAAAATAAAATGTATAAAAAACTAAAAAATATAAATGATAAAAAAATTGATAAATAAAAAAAAAAATAAAGTAACTAGATTAGTATTGGATCACATTCTCTTGATTCAACAGTTCTAAAAGTTGATACATTCGATCTTTTCCCAACATCAATTTATATAAAGCATCTCTGATATAAATACTGGCAGTTTCTCCACATTGATTAATCGTTTTAAACCCTGTAAATTGATTATAAATGTAAAATGATGCAATTAAAAGTAATAATGGTATCCAGAAGAATAACAACATTTTATCATTTCTGACATTCTTCTTGTTATTCTTAGCATCAAAATAACTTCTAAACATTCTCATTCTGTAATCCTCCTTTTCAATATGCCCTTCGGTTGCAACAACTTCTTCCATTGTAATGCCATCGTTGCTTGGTTCAATTTCATTATCACCAATAACTCCAGTTATAGTCGCAGTGTTACCACCAAAGACACTTCTTGATGAAGATTCATAATTGTTTGAAATTGTAGTAGTGATGATTTTAGCTTCAGTCTCTAATTGTTTGGCTGATGAATCTGGAGCTCCATTTGGGTATAATTCAGAATATTTAGGTAATGAGTCGGTTCCTAATTCTTGATCTGGTTCTTCATCACTAAATCCACTTTCATAACCAACATCACTTTCATCTGCTTCCTCGGTAGCATCTTCACTCCAGCTATTAACATTCTTGGCAGCCGCGGTAGAAGATGTGTTTGCACCATTTGTGACACCAGTAGATGTTGATGCATGTGCAGTCATTCTAGAAACATGGTAACGGAAATCATCATCACCGATACTTTCTAAAGAAGAGAGAGAACTTGATGAACTGACGGTTCTTAAAATACCATAACTGGAATTCTTCAACATTAAATCATCCTCATTTTCATTGTTAATGGTGTTTGATTTATTGAATAAGTTCTCAAGTAATTTCTTAGTGGTTGCATCTTTAGCGACATCTTTAGCTGTCATCATATGTTTGTTCTTAATTGATAAGTTAGCCTTTGCTCTACTCAATAATTTAATGATTCTGCCATGTCCACATAATGCTGCGAAATGCAATGGGGTATACCCATTAATATCTTTACAATTAATTCTAGCACCACGATTGATTAACGCCGAGACGACTCTTTGTAAACCTCTAAAACAAGCTAAATGAAGCATGGTTTGCTTTTCTTTAGTGCAGAGTTGCCAGTTTGGTGTTGATGGGCCATTATTTAAATCACACAGATTAATCACCTTAAGGATAAGAGTTTCTTCATCATCAAAATCTTGACAATAATTATACATGTGACTATTCACTTTAGTCTTGGCTGAACCATTACCATTGGTATTATTACCATTGGTATTACCATTACCATTCATATTATTGTTATCACCAACAATTCTTCTAGCAATGTATCTAGCATCTTCTAATTTACCATTCATCTTCATACCAACAATTTGTAATGCTAATTCAATTAATTGACGGTCAGTATCATCAGTATAAGTGAAAATTTGTGAATGACTATCTCTATTGAATTGAGAGTCATTATTAAGAAAATCAGTGCTATCATCCGGAGTAATTGTTACCAATACTTGACCAGCTTTAGCTGCTGGTGGTAAGAATGTAACCATTGAACTATCGGACCAACAATGAGTGCCCAAGGCTTCGCCTTCACCAAATTTAACTTTTAACCCATTACGGAAATTATATCCAAGTAATGTAATTTCAATACCACCTCTGATTGGACCTTCCCCTGGTATAACCTTTTCAATCTTTGGAATTCTAGGTAATAATAAATCTGCTGGTACTTCGTTTAATAAACTTGCTGCTGCGGCTGCATTTGCATTATTACCCAATAATTGTTGAGTAGTAGGATCAAGGTTAGATGATGTAATTAAGTTGGAAGCACCCATAATATTCATCAAGTCATTGTTGTTAACACCAAGATTATCATTGAGACTGTTGTCATTATTCATGCTATTATTGTTGTTGCTGTTATTCATGTTATTACTAACTGCAGTATTATTATTAGTTAATGACAGATAGCTATCTCTTCTAGAATCTCTCTTTGGATAATTAGGAGAGTAACTTGAAGTATTTGAAGTAAATAATCCTGGTGATTCAGCAGGTGATCTCATATAGGTAGCAGACGTTCCATTATCAGATGATGGTGAAAGAGAAGTGTCTCCACTAGAGTTTTTACGAGTCATACTGGTAAATCCAATATTCATACTGTTATTGTTGTTGCTGCTCCCATTATTATTATTGATGTTTAATGAGAACTCTGGGCTGCTCATTGAATTATTTCTAGCATCTGTAAATGAAAACATAGGGTTGTTATTAGTGGTATTGTGTCTATTATTAGCAGAGATTGGGGATATGACCAATTGAGTACTACGACCAGTACTGATTGTAGACTTCTTAGAAGTTTTCTTTCTCTTATATGATTGTCCATTTTCATTAGTGCTTGTAATTGACGAAGTTTCATCAAAAGTTGGTGGCGTTACTGGTGATACAATTGCGAAATTATCACTATTTGTATCGTTGTTAATATTAGCACTCGCAGAAACAGCAGTACTATCAAATGGACTTGATCTTTTCTCTCCAATAACTTGTTTACTAATATTAATTTCCTGTTCACTTTCTTGTGGAAGGTCTGTATCTTGTTGTTGGGCTTGTTGTTGTTGTTCATTTTCAGCTTTCTTTTTACGATCCATAATCATAATGTAATCAGTAAAAGTCTTTGCAAGTATTTCACCTTTATAATTACGAATAACAAACAAAAGTTTAAAACCATTTTGCTGACCATGGTGACGACAATAACAAACAATTCTTGCTACTAATTCAACTGAAGAACTCTTGTTATCATTGGAATTTGGTGGAAACATCATAGCTTCACGGCAATTGAAAATAATAGCCTTTTTAGGTATATACTCAAGCCAACTTAATCCATCAGAACTGATCCCATTTTTACGTCTAGAAGCTCTTTTAATTTCTCTTTTAACACATTTCTCACAAATAACGCAAGATTTAAATTGATTAGTTTTAGTTAATCCAAATTTCAGAAGATCATCAGAATTTGGACTACTGTTATTGTTATTATCAGTATCAGTAGCTGATACGCCATTAGTATTTTCATCTTCACTAATCACAAAGCAATCTAAATATAAGAATTTCTCGCGAAATGACTGCGGATAATTATTTAAATCATCAGCAAAGCAGCATTTTCGCTTTGATATTAATTCAGCAGGAATATGTAAAATATGTTCTTTTGGAGCTGGAGAAATAGAAACATTGAACTTAATTTGAGTTTCCACTCTTGAAACGTCTGGTAATCCTTCGATTTTCAATTTATAAGGTAATCCATCATTAGAATCATTGTTTAAAACTTTTGAATCCCAATTTAAAGCTTCTTGAGGCAAAAATAAACCAGGTGATATTTTAGCACCATCTTTACTAAGAAGATTAATAGGCAATCCATTTTCATTCTTTTGAGTATTATTATTATTGTTATTATTGTTATTGAGAATATTTTGAAACTCTTCACTCTTGATATTGTTGCCATTATTGTTTTTGCCATTCTTTTTATTTTTAGTGCTAGTGGAGGTGGGGGTGGTGCCACTATTCCCAGCACTATTATCATTTAAAGTCCCGAATTTAAGATTGTTAAAAATATTAATAGATGATTGGTACAGGTCGTCACTGCTGCTGATAAAATCAAAAGCAGGCATCGAATTGTTTGAAGGGGTATTAGGAGTAGCATTGCTAATGTTATTATTAGTCATAATATTAGAATTTGATACGAAGTCATTAGTGTTGATACTATTATTATTGTTCTTGTTATTGATATTTTTACTGAGTTGGTTATTAGGGTCAGTGACTTCTCCTGAAAATGATTTAAGAATATCAACTATATCTGTCCCATTTATATCATTGCTATTTTTCTTCTTATTCTTGACATTATTGGTATTATTGGTATTATTAGAGCTATTTTTAACAGATTTATCTTGACTATTTCCTAGAATATCGTAAACCCATTGGACATTTGGATTTTCTAAAAATTGATCCATGAAAGAAACTGGACCAGATGATTCATTCATATCCAGATCAATAGAGATATTATTATTATTGTCAATAGTCATATTTGAATAAATAATAAAATATAATCTGAAATTAAAAGATTGATATTGAACTTGCTATTGATATTATAATTTCTAAACCCTCGAACAATTTTTGTATTTTTAAATATTTATTACTTATTTGATTTCTTTTCTTTGAATAATATTATTGCGGTTGGGATTTTTTTCTTTTAAATAAATTTCTTTGTCAATAAAAATAAATATAAAAAAAGAGGAAATCTTGATACTAATAATACTAAAAAAAGAGAAACAAATAAACAAATAACAATGAAAAGAGGAAAAAGAATTAAAATATGAAATTAAGACAAATATATTATTATATATATATTATTATTATTTTTTTATTGATGATAAATATTGGTGTTTATTTATTAGGAATTTATTTTAATTGTTCCTTATATTTTTATTTTTGTTCTCTTTCCCTTTTTTTTTAAATTTGTAAAAAAAATTTTCCCACTGTGCACAATTTTGTCTAATAAAAAAAAAATTAAGAACAAATAGATTGTGTTTAGTAATTGCTGTGCGTTGAAAATATCGTTTTTTAACCACGCAAATTTTAATTTCAACTGTCAAAAGTTCACACATCACCTCACGATGATATTAACTAGTTAATCAATTAATTGAACTATTATAACATTGTAGGTAGCAATAGCTATTATTAAATAATTTTTACTATTCTAATGTTCTATCTTACAAATATTATATTATCATCATTAAACTGCCATTACAATTATTGAATATAAACTATTAATTGTACTCGTAGGTAATACACGTGATAAAAATGACTGACCACAATTTACGAATATAAATATTATTACAGTACTTCCGTCTAACATTTAATATTCTCTTTACAATTATTATTAATAATAATTATAAATAATAATAATAATAATACTAATAATAATAATAATCATTATAATAATAATGTATGCATATAATTTATTTTTTGGTTTGTCTTTACAATAATCTCTTTTTTGGCTTTTTTTTTTTTGGTGAGCAAAAAATCGGTTGAACTCCAACAATTTTTCCCATTTTTAGAAATTATTATGTATATCAATACGGAATAATGATTCATCTATTTTTTCTTGTTTTTAGAATATTGACTTTTTCATGCCTTTGGAGCTATGGTTCTTATTGTTGGGCCCATCTCGGATAAAGTAATACAACATGAAAATGTCAATGTTGACTGAAGTTTGATTTTTAATACATATATTGTTAAATACACATGTAGATACGTAATAAGTCAACAACTTATAAAAACACATAGATACCATAGATAATCATGTAAAACTTTTGGCAATGCTTCCTACGGATATGATTTCGACTCTCGGAATAAAATTTCAACATTTCCTTTAGCAATCTATAGCAGATCACATTATCTCTCTATAACTTACTATTACTCTAATCATTTGAGGTGCACGCATTTCATGCTAATAGCACTATATTTTGATATTTTTTTCTACAGGAAAAAAGTTGTTCTAGTATTAATAAAAAAAATTTAAAAAAATTTTCTTTGCTATTATTATAGTTACTATAATTAAAGAAATTGATTCAATAGAATAACAATAACAAAAATGATAACTACTGATCCCAGTAAAAAAGATTCCGTCGAAGAATCTAAGGCTGTTGAAGTATTGGATAAAGATGTTTCCAAACTTGAAAGTATGTATTGTTATTAATACTAATGGTAAACCTTTCCTCTGTGTCTTTTTTTAATGATCCCCATTCTAACATGTACATATCCTTTTTTTAGTTCATGATGACGAAGAAGTAAGTGAAAAGAAAGAAGAAAATGTGGATTCAGATGAGAAGAAGAAGAAGAAGAAGAAGAAGAAGAAACATAAAAAGAAGAAATCAATTGTTCCGATTAAACAATTCTACCCTGATGAAAAGTACCCTGAAGGTCAAATCATGGAATATTTAGATGATAATAATTTCAGAACTACAGATGAAGAAAAAAGATATTTAGATCGTCAATTAGAACAAACTAAATGGAATGATTTCCGTAAAGGTGCTGAAATACATAGAAGAGTAAGACAACATGCACGCAATAATATTAAGCCAGGGATGACTATGATTGAAGTTGCTAATATGATAGAAAATGCCATTAGAACTTTTGCTGACTCTACTGATACTAAAGTTGCAGGAGTTGGTTTCCCAACTGGTCTTTCCTTGAATGATTGTGCTGCTCATTATACTCCTAATAGTGATGATAAAATTGTCTTGAACTACGAGGATGTTATGAAAGTTGATATTGGTGTTCATATCAATGGTCATATTGTTGATTGTGCATTCACGCATACTTTTGATCATAAGTATGATGGTTTATTAGAAGCAGTTAAAGCTGCTACTAATACTGGTATTAAAGAAGCCGGGATTGATGTTAGACTAACTGATATTGGTGAAGCCATTGAAGAAGTTATGGAAAGTCATGAAGTTGAACTTGATGGTAATGTTTATCCAGTTAAATGTATAAGAAACTTATGCGGTCATAACATTGGTGATTTTAAAATCCATGCCGGTAAAAGTGTACCAATAGTGAAAAATGGCGATCAAACTAAAATGGAAGAAGGTGAAACTTTTGCCATTGAAACTTTTGGTTCGATTAATGGTTATGGTCATGTTTTCCTGGAAGGTGAATGTTCTCATTATGCTATGAATGCAGATGGTTTTTCAAAAGTATCATCACTAACTAGTGCTAGAGATCTTTTGAAAAGAATTGATAAGAATTTTGGTACTCTTCCATGGTGTAGACGTTATTTAGAACGTAGTGGTGAAGAAAAATATTTATTTGCCTTGAATAATTTGGTTAGATCTGGGTCTGTTCAAGCATATCCTCCATTAATGGAAAAGAAAGGTTCTTACACTGCACAATTTGAACACACTATTTTACTTAGACCTAATGTTAAAGAAGTAGTTTCTAGAGGTGATGATTACTAAGCTATCAGTAATAATAGTTAACCTGTATATTTTTTTTTCAACATTATATATTTAGTAATAATTAATGTACTATGATAAGGATTATGATATAATATGGCTTCATATGTAGCGTTCAAAGTACTATATTTTGATCATATATATATAATAGGAGGTTTTTTTTTTTTTTTTGTAATTTAGTCATTTTTTATACTTTTAATAATTACCAAAAAGGCATCATCTTTACAATTGCTATCAAAAAAAAAAAAAAAAAAAAAAAAAAAAAAAAAAAAAAAAAAAAAAAAAAAAAAAAAAATATATATATATATATATAATTTTCAGAATATTTCTCTATTGTTACTATCGTTTCTACTGTCTTCGCTATTATTACTGTTGAGCCTTCAAGTTTAACCAGTAGTTTTATACCAGAAGCTCAACGTACGTAAATTGCAACTATCAACAAAAAACTTCAAACCAAAGGTGTTGATGTGATACCTTACAATCACCTTCGTTAAAGTAGTTACCAAAATTAACCAGGATTCTGAATTTTAAAATTTATTCAAAGCCAACATTGTTGAAAATAAGGCTTCACCCAATTATTCAAATACTATTCGCCAATTCACAGGAAAGGATTTGATTTAGAATATGAATATTTTCGATGCTATGGTCGATACATTGGATTGGTTTCTAAAATTTTAGTTTACGATAGCCATCAAAATGGGGTGGACTCTTTTTTTTAAAACACCTGTTGAGGCTGTTATTGACACTGTTATTTCTCCTATTTTTTTCTTATTTATGATGGCCTTTCAGCTAGATCTCAAGTTTGACTTTAATGCTTCGATAAATCAACGTATTAAAGCTAAAATTGTCAATTTTCTTTTGATTTGTTTGTTCATTTTTTAGTTTTTTAGTTTTTCTGTTAAACTTACTGGATAAAGAATATTATCATAATTACTATTACTTTTGTTATTATTATTTATTCTTTTTAATTCATTATTTCATCTGTCAAAATATTTTTTTTTTTAAAATATATAACTTTATTTTCCGTAGCGGAACTAATTGATGGATCCTTTAAAACAAAAACAAAAACATTTTTTCTAAAATTATACTCTGAAATAAACTTCTACATTAATATATAATTATATAATCTTAGTTAATCTTCAATCACAAGAAGTAGACGCTTTTATTATAGTTAAGTAATAACTAAATATATTTATTCCAATGAAGGTTAACCTAATAGAGATATAATAAATTACATTATATTATTATATTTTTCACAGTCACCAAAATAAAAAAGAATTGCTATTGCTATACAATCCCTCTAGTTAATAATAATTAAAAATATAAAAAAGAACCAGTAACTCAATTTCTATATAGATATATCATCTTATTGATTGCCATTACAGACGATCAAATATGTTTAACATTAGTATACTCGTACAATTGGTATAGACTGTTTCCGGGTGCCCCCTCCAGAAATTTTTTTTCAAAAATTTTTTTCTATTTTTTCATTGAAATTTTCCACCAACAAAAAAAAAATTTTTTAATTCAATTCAATCTGTTAGTATTATAGATAAAAAAGAATAGATAGATCATCAAACAAATAATAATAAAAAATATATATACAATGATAAACAGAGTGCCAATAATAATATCGAAGCGTTTAGTCAGTACCAGTTCTAATGGCCATGCTAAATTATTGGTAACAAGTAAATTCAAATCCAAAAGCGCCCCATCAAATTTCAAACCAAAATCAGTTGCAGCGGGAGTATATTTCCAACCATCACCTTCAATTGCTTCTCCAGTACAATCAACACCAAATGCATTCCTTCCGGACTCAGATGTTAGAAAATCAGTAGCAACTGAATATACTGAAAAGGACATTTCATTCATGCCTCCTCTTAGTAAACCCCATGAAAAGAAATATCATTTAACTAAAGAACAAGTAGAAGAAATCAGACAACTCAGACTCAGTGACCCCGAAAAATATAGCAAAAAATTCTTAGCTGAAAAATATCAATGTTCTAAAGTGTTTATAAGTTTAATCGTTGATTGTCCAACTGAAAGGGTTAATGAAATGGATGAGAGATTAGCTACTATTAAATCTATGTGGTCTAAAGGTAGAAGTGCTACAAGATTAGATAAACAAAAGAGAAAGCAAGTATGGTATCGTAATGAATAAATGATTTACAATAATAACAATAATAAGAACAACGACAACATTTCGTCATAATCATAACAACAATAACCTATCATAATCATAATAATTATAATCTTTAAAATTTTAATATGGCATGCTCACGTACATCCCTTGTATATATATATATTTTCAATATTAAAATATGAATTATTAAATTTATTTTTTTATATATCGACATGTAATTATAATATACTAAGAAAATAAAAATATTCTGTTTCTTTGATACATTTTTTGAGTTATCATATATGAATCATCTACATGACATATATACCTTATCCCCTAATTACTCATTAATGTATGCTCGGTGACTTCATACTTTAAGTCCATTCATTGATAGGCAGGTCACATGAACTATTTACTAAACTAAGATCTGTACAAAGAAACACCGATAAATAAAAATATAAAAATTTTTTTTTTTGTCTTTCTGCTGTTGACTCATCCTGCGCTCCATACTAACTTTAAATTGCTTTTATTATTATAAAACTTCAGATAAAAATATATAAAATTATTGCAATATTCATAGTTAAAATACTGTTTTTTCTTTTTTTTTTGTTTTTTTTTTTCACTTCTTCTTCTTTTCTTTCTCTTTCTCTCCAGCTTTCTTCTTTCTAAATATCTTCTCCTATAATATTCTTTATAGATCAATTGTTTGAGTAAGACATAAACGAAACGAAAAAGATAGAAGAAAAAAAGATTATCTAGAAATTCCTTTTCTCCTCGGAAACTAGCTAATCTATAATACCCTTATCTTGAAATATAAATAATAAATATTTTTTTTTCTCATCTTATCTTTAGGGGAAAATGACAATTTTATTGAAGTCCCCCATGATAAATAGCTACTGTCGTAGCATATTATCAAGTGGTAGTACTAAGAAAAATTTCAATTCAATTATTAGATCATTTTCAAATTCATCAAGATTTTTCAATCCAGAGTCTCCTAGTTATAAAGGGTCTAGCTTACTCAAGGATTTTAAAGACGAAAATGCACATCAATTAGTTGATGTTTCTAAAGTTTTAGTCATTGGATCTGGTGGGTTATCAATTGGTCAAGCTGGTGAGTTTGATTACTCTGGTTCTCAAGCTTTAAAAGCTCTTAAAGAAGCTAATAAAAAATCTATTTTGATCAATCCAAATATCGCTACTAATCAAACTTCTCATGATCTTGCTGATGAAGTGTATTATCTTCCAGTTACTCCTGAGTATATTACCTACATCATTGAACGTGAAAACCCTGATGGTATCTTGCTTACCTTTGGTGGTCAAACTGGTTTAAATGTTGGGGTTCAAATGGACAAAATGGGTATCTTTGACCGTTATGGTATTAAAGTTTTAGGTACTCCAATTAAAACTTTAGAAACTTCTGAAGATCGTGAATTATTCGCTAATGCTCTTAAAGAAATTAATATTCCAATTGCTGAATCAATTGCGGTTGATACCGTTGATGATGCTCTTAAGGCTGCTAAAGATGTTGGTTATCCTATTATTGTTCGTTCTGCTTATGCTCTTGGTGGTTTAGGTTCTGGTTTTGCTAATAACGCTGAAGAATTGAAAAACTTGGCTTCTCAATCTTTATCATTAGCTCCTCAAATATTGGTTGAAAAATCTCTTAAAGGTTGGAAAGAAGTTGAATATGAGGTGGTTCGTGATAGAGTTGGTAACTGTATCACTGTTTGTAATATGGAAAATTTTGATCCTTTAGGTATTCATACTGGTGATTCTATTGTCGTTGCTCCTTCTCAAACTTTAAGTGATGAAGAATATCATATGTTAAGATCTGCTGCTATTAAGATTATCCGTCATTTAGGTGTCGTTGGTGAATGTAATGTTCAGTATGCTTTACAGCCTGATGGATTAGATTACAGAGTTATTGAAGTTAATGCTAGATTGTCAAGATCTTCTGCTCTTGCTTCTAAAGCCACAGGGTACCCATTGGCTTATACTGCTGCTAAAATTGGTCTCGGTTACACTTTACCAGAACTTCCAAACCCGGTTACTAAGACTACCACTGCTAATTTTGAACCTTCCCTTGATTATATTGTTACTAAGATTCCAAGATGGGATTTAGCTAAATTCCAGCATGTTAAAAGAGACATTGGCTCTTCAATGAAATCTGTCGGTGAGGTTATGGCTATTGGTAGAACTTTTGAAGAAAGTTTCCAAAAAGCTATTAGACAAGTCGACCCATCATTCATTGGTTTCCAGGGTGATCATTTTGAAAACTTGGATGATGTCTTAGCCAATCCTACTGATAGACGTTGGTTAGCTGTCGGCCAAGCTTTAATACATGAAAACTATTCTGTTGAAAAAGTTCACGAGTTAACTAAGATTGATAACTGGTTCTTGTATAAATTAATGAATCTTGTTGACATGCAACGTGAATTAGAATCTCTTAGTTCTGTTAAAGAAATCACTCGTGATATTATGTCTAGAGCTAAGAAACTTGGGTTTTCTGATAAACAAATTGCTATATACAACAAAGATGAATCAATCACTGAATTAGATGTTAGAGCTAAAAGAAAGGCCTTTGGTATTATTCCATTTGTTAAGAAGATTGATACTTTAGCCGCTGAATTCCCAGCTAATACTAATTACTTATACACCACTTATAATGCTACTTCTAATGATGTTGAATTTAACGATAAAGGTATCACTGTTTTAGGTTCAGGGGTTTACAGAATTGGTTCATCAGTTGAATTCGACTGGTGCGCAGTCTCTGCTGCTAGATCTTTGAGAGAAAATAATTTCAAGACTATTATGATCAATTATAACCCAGAAACTGTTTCCACTGATTTTGATGAAGTTGACCGTTTATACTTTGAAGAACTTAGTTTTGAAAGAGTCATGGATATTTACGAACTTGAACATTCTCAAGGGGTTGTTGTTTCTGTTGGTGGTCAATTACCACAAAACATTGCCTTGAAATTACAAGATAATGGCGCTAAAGTTCTTGGTACTAACCCTGAAGATATTGATAAGGCTGAGGATCGTCATAAATTCTCTTCTATCTTAGACTCTATTGGAGTTGATCAACCTGCTTGGAAAGAACTTTCCTCTTTCGAAGACGCTGAACATTTTGCGAATAGTGTTGGTTATCCAGTGCTTGTGCGTCCATCTTATGTGCTTTCTGGTGCTGCCATGTCTGTTATTAAGAACCATGATGAATTGAAAGTTAAACTTTTGAATGCTTCTAAAGTTTCTCCAGATCATCCAGTTGTTATTTCTAAATTCATTGAAGGCGCCCAGGAAATTGATATTGATGCTGTTGCTAGTAATGGTAAAGTCTTGGTTCATGCTGTTTCGGAACACGTGGAAAACGCTGGTATTCATTCTGGTGATGCTACTTTAGTATTACCACCACAAGACTTGCCTCAAGAAATTATGGATAGATTGAAGGATATCGCCGATAAAGTTGCTGCTGCTTGGAAAATTACTGGTCCATTTAACATGCAAATTATTAAAAACGATAACAATGGTAAGACTGAATTGAAAGTCATTGAATGTAATATTAGAGCTTCTAGATCTTTCCCATTTGTCTCCAAGGTTCTTGGCACTAATTTCATTGATGTTGCTACTAAAGCTCTCGTTGGTAAAAACGTTCCAGAACCAACTAATTTAATGAGTAAGAAATATGATTATGTTGCTACTAAGGTCCCACAATTCTCATTCACTAGATTGGC
Source organism: Saccharomycopsis selenospora (assembly GCA_030583325.1). Classification (NCBI taxonomy): domain Eukaryota; kingdom Fungi; phylum Ascomycota; class Saccharomycetes; order Ascoideales; family Saccharomycopsidaceae; genus Saccharomycopsis; species Saccharomycopsis selenospora. The sequence goes on from JAJMHY010000026.1 coordinate 129,583, forward strand.
AGGTGCTGATCCATTCTTAGGTGTTGAAATGTCTTCTACTGGTGAGATTGCTTGTTTTGGTAAAGATAAAATTGATGCTTACTGGACTTCTATCCAAGCTACTATGAACTTCCACATTCCAATGCCAGGTTCTGGTATTCTCTTCGGTGGTGATTTATCAAAGAAATTCTTGGGTGAGGTTGCTCAAAACCTTGAAGGTTTAGATTACCATTTCTACACGGCATCTCCAAAAGTCGCTGATTACTTAAAAGATTACATTTCTTGTCCTGTTGATGTCATTGAATTTCCTAAAGCTGATAAGCGTGCATTAAGAGAAGTTTTTCAAAAATACGATATTAAATGTGTGTTTAACTTAGCTGCTCAAAGAGCTGATTCCTTATTAGATGAAGATTATGTTATGAGAAGAAATGCAATTGATTTTGCTATTCCTTTATTCAATGAACCTCAAACTTCTATATTGTTCTCTACTGCATTGAAACAAAATATTCATCAAAAGATTGAATATGAAAAGACTAAAGATTCAAAGATTGTTGTTCCTAGTGAAGTTCATAGATGGAGTGAATTTATCGGTAAATAGATTATTTTTACTTTCTCATAATATTAATAAAAAAAGATATAAATATTTTAAATTTCAAAGACTTTTGTAATAACTAACTATTGATCATAAAGATATCTTTCTACAACAAATTTCCAATTATAAAAGGTTTTTTTTTGTTTTTGCTTTTTACTTAATATATGGCGAATTAATAAATATCTATACAAATATATAGAATTAAACTTCAAAATCCTTTGGAACTAAATAGGTTTCTTCTGGATAGAAGATTAATCTTTCAATACCTTCTTTGGTTAAAACAATCATTCTTATAACCCCACCGGAACTACCATCCCATTTGATAGCTTGAGCTAAAGATTTTCTCATAAAATTAATAGTTTCATCTTTAGTCATATTCAATTTAAAATTTTCATTACAGTAACCATAAATAAAGCCAGACCCAGACCCAGCAATTGCAAAAGGTTGTTGGTGAATAGATCCACCTATGGGTATAGAATACACTTCACCTTTCTGTTTTTCTTCATCGTACCCAGCACAAATTATCCCAGCAGTTAAACTGTCTTTATTGGTGTAACATAACTCTTGGAAAATTGAGGCAGCCAATTTCACATTTGGTGCTTTTTCGAAATTATCACTAGCAGCTTGATTTTCTAAATAATGACGCACGATATCAGTAATTGCTTGAGTATCAGCAGCTGAACCAGATCTACAACACCAGATTTTATCATATACTTGAGTCAATTTATCAGTTACTCTGTTTGCTATATATGCTCCCATTGTAGTTCTACTATCAGCTCCTAAAATCACACCATCTTTAAACGTTACCGCCATGATGGACGTACCAAGGGAAACTTCACCTTTCTTCAAACGATTAATATCAACATGAACTTCACTCATTATTCAATTGTTTTTATTATTATTGTTAGTTAACTTATTTGATTTCAATTTTTATGATCTTTTATAATGCAATTGATCAATATATGCCAAAAATGATGTATTATCCATCTATCTATGGAAATTGCCACTAATTCTTTTTTTATTTTTATTATTTTTTTTCAACAACTTTTTTTTTGGCCTTGAATTAAAAAAAATGGGGTTTCCCGGAAAATGCAAGTTTTGATATTAAAAAAAAATTTCAATTTGAAAAAAAAAAATCAAGAGAAAAAAAATTTTTTTCCCATTATTGAAGTTATATAGTATAAAGATATAATCAAGATATAAGATACAATATATATATATATATAACAACAAAAAAATGAGTTTACCATTTACTTTAGATTTTTTATCATCAGAACCAAATAGTGCTTGGGGTCCAGGAAAAAGTATTCCTGAAGCCCTTCACTTCCATGATATTCCATATGCCCCATTTTCAAAATCTGATAAATTAGGGAAGGCATCAGATTGGATCAGTAATGATAATAACAATACCAATGGTCCAAACGGTAACCAAAAGAATTTCAGAGATCCATTCCATGCTTATGGTAGTTACGCAGCATCTAAATTTGCTGCTGAAAAGACCACTGATGAAGATAGTGGATTTGAAGTTGTTGATAACAACTACTCCTCTGGTAATTCCTCAAACAGCAATAACAATAATAGCGGTAATGGATTAGGATCTAACGCATCAAATGGATCTAACGCTGGTCAAAAGACTGTTTTAAGAGGTAGAGGTTTTAACAAAAGAGGAGGCCATCAACGTGCTAATGGATCATTCCGTTTTCAAAATAATGCTACCGGATCAAATAATAATTCAAGTGGTGGTAATTCAGGTAGTAACAATAATGGTAACAATAATTCTAACTCTTCTAACAACAACAACGATAATAGTAATAATAATAATAAGAATGGCTTAAAGAGTAACAATTCTAACAATTTAGGTGGTAACAGTGGTAACAAACCATATACTTACAAACAATCAGCATGGAGTATTCAAAATCAAAACTTAATTGAAGATAACACTAAGAGAAAGCAGAACTCCATTCAAATTCAATCTAATTTTGCCCAAGTTGCTGATATTGAATTCAATAAACTTACTAAATTGAACTTAGACCTTGGTGCTGCCAACTTTAAGGGTGAAACTTTAGCTGTTGTTTCTAACCCAGCATTAGTCAAAACTTATAACAAAACTTTTGATAAACTTACATCTACTTCCAACTTAAACAGAAAAACGGTTCCATTGAAAATATTCTCTAAAGATGTTGTTGATTCTTACATTGATACCTTTGATGATGCTGAATTAACTAAACTTGCTAAAGAAAACAAAGGTCATGTTTTTCTTACAGATGAAATCTTAGCGACTATAATGGCCTCTCATAAATCTAACTTCCCATGGTCAGTTAAAGTCACTAAAAACTTAAAGACTGGACAATTATTCTTTAGTGAAAGTGAAGTTAAACTTCCAACTTTTATTGATGAAAATGACAAAGATTTATTCTCTACTAGTTTCCACTTGGATGATTCTAATATTAATAGTTATGTTAGCTTATCAAAAGAATTACAAGTTGTTTCAAGAAACTTTGAGAAATTTGTATCATCATCTAACAACGTTCCAACAGGTGATTTTAAAGTCAATCCAGGTGAATCTGTGACATCATCTAGCGAAATCAAAAACAATAAGATTTACAGTTATAAATTATTCAAAATCCCAGAAGACTCGAACTCTGACGATGCAAGATCTTCAAAGAAAAACAAGAAATTAACATTATCGAGACCAGCTGATGATGATGAAGAAAAAGAAGAAATCAAAACTATTGATATTGTTGTCCGTACTACTACTGATCTTATTCAAAAGAGTTTGGATGGTGGTAACACTTATGAAACTCTTTCTGTTCATGTTCTTAACCAATATAAACCATCTCAATTAGACTGGAAGACTAAATTAATGTCTAATAGAGGTGCTATTATTTCTACTGAATTGAGAAAGAATAACAACTTATTCTCTAAATGGATTATTAATGCTATATTAGCTGATATCAATTACATTAAACTTGGTTTCCTTGCTAGAGATTCCTTTAACTCAAATGCTAAACATAGTGTTTTAGGTGTATTCAGTTATAAACCAGAAGATTTAGCTAGACAATCTAACTTAAAAATTTCTAATGGTTGGGGTATTTTTAAGAGTATTATTGATATTGTTAATCATGAAGCCTCTTTAGTAAAAGAAAAGGAAACTGTTGAATTCATTTTATTGAAGTACCCAAGTCATCCAAAATTAACCATTTACAGAGTCGATTAATTCTAGAAACTATTATGGTGCTAGTATATAAATATAAAATACATTACTAACTTCATTTTTCTTTTTTTTCTTTTTTGTTGTAAAATAAATAAAAAAAAGTAGGCATACATTTTTTTTGTAAGAAATAAATAACATAACATAATATAAACATAATAACATAAAGAAGCGAATAAGAAGAAAAGATACAAGTGAATATATATATAATAACAGTAATTAATCTTGTTCTGTGAAAGAAATAGAAAAGACAAGAATACCAGAATTACTACTATCAATTGAACTACCATCATTAGCAGCCGAGGTGTTCTTGTTATGGTTAGCATGAGAAATTTCACTTTTATATCTTTTAATATGAGTGGAGCAAGCGTCACTATCAAAGTTGTCACTAGTATCGTACATATAATTTTTAGATTTAGAATGTCTGAGTAAAGCTTTGGTATAAGCAGGGATAACGGGAGACTTCGAAGAAGGTCCATGATGATGATTATAGTCAACAAGTGAAGAAGAATTAGCAGCAGTAGTAGGACTACTATTAATTGGAGAAATAGTTGAACCAGTAGGCATGATGTTTAACTTAGCTGTTGCTGCAGTAGCGGCAGCTAATGCAAAACTATTACTAAGACTCTTTTCAGAACTAAGACTGATAGGAGAAGTAATCTTTGGAGAAGTAATCTTTGGAGAAGTAATCTTTGGAGAAGTAGAATCGGAATTAAGATGTCTATAATTAGTGACTTTTTGGGGATTACTATTATTATTAGGGCTTAAAATCCTCGAACTGTTATATTGAGATTGGTAATTGGAACTTCTAAGGGTATTACCTCCTCCTAACATTCTCTTTTTATCAATAGTGGTTTTAGCAAGATGGTCTTCCAGAAGTTTTAAGCTAAAAGATCTACTTCTAGTAGTAATACAATTACTGGAATCCATATTATTTTTATTATTATTGTCATTAGCATTAGAATCATCATAAACGTTATCGTCGGAATTTAAACTGGAAGGTGTTGTTGGGGTTGGAGGAGAATTATATATCAAATGAGTTTTAAGATTACTATTAGATTGAGTTTTTTCTTTATTAAGACTGTGATGATGATGATGATGATGATGATGATGGTTATGGTTAGTTTTCTGGTTTAATTCTTGATCTATACTGTCTGAATTGGCAATAATATACCTTTTGAGAGTGAATCTTCTGGCCAAAGAGGAAAGTACGGGTTTATTATTAATCTCAATAGTTTGATCCATAGTGTAAAGCACAATACAGGAAATATGATATTGACGTTGGTATTAAAGAAAGCGAAAATTTTTCTTATTTTAAAAAAAGATGACAAATAAAAAATAATAATAAAACGAGTGTATAAAAGCAAACAAGTTGAGAATTTGACAAACTATATATATATATATATATATGTATATTCAGGATAAAGGGTAAAAAAAAAAGAAAAAGTGAATGTAAAGAAGGTGTTTAGGAAAATAATTTAATGTCTTAGAAATTCAAAAAGTGTAAAAACTCTAGATATTTATATAAATTATAATTCGCAACGAGCCATAAAGAAAGAGAAAAAAGAAACACTGTGTGCAAACCTAATCAGATTGAAATAATAATATCGACAGAGTGACGATAGTTTAAATGAAACAATAAAAGAACCATAATTAGTATGGACTTATTAGTACTAGTGCTTATAAATTACAACTCTTTCTTGAGCTAAAATCTGAAGGAAAAAATTTTTTTTTCTGTTCTTTTTTCCCCATCATAGAACGAATATTAAACTATTACTATTACTAGATTATAATAATGGCTGATTATTCATTTCAAGAGGAAATATGAAAAATAACTGATGCTAAAATTAATATTAGGAAAAAAAAAGAAACTAAAGAATAAAGACTAAAAGCCAAAAGTAGGAAATAGGGTTCTAAGGGGGTGGAGGATATCTTATCACAGGAGTGAAGAGAGACTTTCATGGATATATCAACAGCGACCAAATACAAAGTGAGTAAGTTCCACGGCTAACTTGTACTATTATAGTATCCAGGACACATAAGGCTCGTTTTGTCTTGGAAATAGTTGATTGGATTTAATTTTATATTGCATTTAATTATTCTAACTCTAAACAAATAGCAAATCAACTGGAAATTCGCTAATCTTATTAAAGTTACCTGATACATAGTTAGTTATTAGCAATTGTTGTGTAGTTTTTTTTATAAGTATGTATGTTTTGCAAAAAAAAAGTTTTCAATGAACAATAATGTATACAAATAAAAAGTGTGGTAATGATGGATAGAACATCATTCTTCAGTATTACATTATGATATATAACCTCTAAATATTAGTATTTTTATTAAAATAAATAATAATAGAAAAAAAAAGAAAAGAGTACAGAGGTGAAAGAGGGAAAATAAAAGAATAAGTAATAAAGTTAAAAAAATTTACTATATAATAATATCTTATTTCACTACGGATCAGCAGCAGTTATTACAACAGTTTGGTTGTATTATTTAGTATTTAGTAGTAAGTATATATAAACAACTTAAAAAAAGAACTATTTAATATTCCTATCTAAAGAATATCATCATCAGCCTCGACAATTGAATTTTTAATCTTCAATAAAATAGTAGTTTTCCATTTGTCTAATTTACTATATTGATCAAATTCAAATAATTTATCAGCAAATACTTGAGCATCACGGTCAGTTATTGCTTGGATTAAATCCTTTAATAATATACATTCCCTAGTAGTTTCAAAAGACCCATCCCAATCCAAGAATTTTTCCAAAGCTTTTTGTCCGGCAATTAGATCATCAGCAGCTAAATAACACAATACTGACTTGAAGAAATAATCTTTTAAACTCCATCTTGATAAATTATTATTCAACGATTTTTTCGCAACATTCTCATATAATGCAGCTGCTTGTAAATAGTTTCCTGCTAATGCTCCTAAATCTGCCGCCTTAACAAATGCTTTATTAGCCAATGCTTGAGCTTGATCTGAACTATACCAGTCACCTGCTTGTTCATAATGGGTTGTGGCTTCAGTATAATTATTTAAATCTTCTTCATATATGGCTCCAAGATCCATTTTAAAATTGGCAGCTCTTCTAAAATTCCCTTGTTTAGTGAAAACGTCAATTGCTTGCTTTAAAACTCTAGCTGCATCTTCTGGTGATTCGTTCTTATAACTTTTATATGCTTCTATTAACGTGTTTGCTGATTCATTTTCACTTTCTGCTTTAAGTTGTGCCTTGGCTGCTTTTTCAAATACTTTCCCTGCTTCATTAAATTGTTTTTGTATTCTATATAAATTCCCTGCTTGAACATACAATTCCGCAGCTTCTTCATATCTATATGAACTACCTCCTCCAAAAAATTTAGCAAATCCACTAAGTGGTTGAGTTTTCTTATCAGCCTATTAGATTAAAAATAATATGTTAGTATAAATTCTGGCATTCGCTAATATTTATCCTCATAACAAAGAATATAAAACATTAACAAAAAAATAAATAAAAAAATGAGAAAGGCAAACCCGGAAAAAGATATGCCATGTTATAGATTATATAATACGTACTTCAGCAATTAATTCTTGTGGTGATGACATAATTGGCTATAATTGATTATATTAATCTTAAGACAACCTCGATTCTATCTGTCTAGTCTTCTTGTAATAATATCCCATCTTCATCTTTTTTTTTTCTTTTCCTCTCAAGAAAAGAAAAAAAAAACACTTTTTCTTTTGTTTTTTGTTTGATGGCAAATACATGGGCTCATAATATATATTATTATTACTTTTGCTTTCTCTGGAGTTATAATAGACCTACTATAATGGATTAGATGGTTGAAATGATCTTATTCATTCTTCAGTATTTGTAAACATTAAGTTATAATATATACGGATATTCTATAACTTTTCCCTTATTAAAAATTTTTCATCATGTCGAGGAGAAAGATATCTGAGATTCCCTTTAATAGCTGCCTATAATTTTTTAGTTTTTCAAGTTTTTATTTTCCATCCAGGGGGAAACATAATTTTCAATGTCATTTTTCTCATCTTCGAAAAAGGCTATAGATACATAAATAAATAAATAAATATATATATAAATTAAAAGATCTTGAATCAATGATATAAAATTTCATCTAGATCAATAAGAATGGTGAAGTTCACTGATATTAAAGGTGGGGAATTGGTGTTAGTTAAAGTACCTGGATATTCAGCATGGCCTTCATTTATAGTACGAAAGGATCAGCTTCCTATTGATTTCTTCGAAAGTAAACCAAGATCAAAATTTTCAATTCCAGTGATATTCATTAATGAAAATACTTATCTTTGGGTTAATCCTAGACAGATTGAATTTTTATCTATAAGTAGTTGTAAAGATTTCTTGTATGATGTTGGTTTAATAAATGAAGATGTATATAATAATGATAATACTAAGACTACTAACAGTGATGATGTAGAGGATAATAACTCAAATGCTAATAGCCCCTCTTTATTATCTTCATCTATTAATACAGTGAGTACAAATGTTGATTCAATAGGTTTTACTGCTGAGTCAATAAATACAAATGCAACTACAATTTCTACCCAAACTAATGATGATCTTAAACATAGGACAATTGTTGAAGCCAGGCCAATAGACAGTTCTACTTCTGAAACTAGTGAAAATGATGAGAAAAATAATGTTCAAATGGAAAAATCCAAATCAATAATACTTAAAGAGTCAATAGTGCCCAAGAAGAAATATAAACATAAACATAAAGTTTCGGCTGGTTTAATTAGAGCATTCCAAATAGCATTTGAAGAACAAACAATGGAACAATATATTGATAAATATTTTCCATATTTATTGGCAGATAGCGAAACCATCAAGAAAAACACTAAAGCAATTAAGGAATTTGAAGAAAACAGAGTATCTCTAGAAAGAAAATTTATTCGAAAGATTAATGATAAGATCCCTGGTTTATCAATACCACCGTCTCATCCTTATATGGATAATATTAATAGAACCTATAGAAGAAAAATTGTTGATCATCATTCTTATAAAAGAAAAACAATCATCAACACTGAAAATACTAGTAGTAAACCAAGCCCTATTAGTGGAATTAACGCTGTCAATCACATATATGCTAAATCTCTGTCAATGTCTGATAGGATCGATGATGACGATGATGAAATTGTATTTATAGAAGAACATAAGATTAAAAGGATTCAGACTTTAAAAGAGAAACATCATTTAAAGGAATTGACTTATTGTGAAGAAAGTTTTGGTTTAAAAAGTGAAGATACATTATTCAATGTTCCCGATAATAGAGGATTTTCAAGTCACGATGCTTCTAATTATAAAAGTGGTAAAGATTCTAAAGAAAAGTTGGATGGTAGAAAATTTACTAATGATAGTGTCACAAGTAGTGATCTTAGTTATCTGCCCGAATCAAATAATGAAGATGATAGCTATGATGATGATGAAGTTGATTTTGGTAAATTAGAACGGGCTTTGAAAAGACAGAAACTTGCAAATAAACGAGTTAAGACGAAAAAGAATAAGAATAAGAATAAGAATAAGAATAAGAAAATTACTATAAGTGAAAGAACAATGGAGAAAATCATTTCAGATGATGAATCTGATGGCGACATAAGTCATTATGATAATAATCAAAATAATATGATTGTTAGTGATGATTTCATTATGCATGATTTATTAAATGTTTCAAAAGTTTCGATGACAAAGAAACTTAAGAACTATTCTGATAAGAAAAAATTAGAAAAATTAGAAAAGCAAAGTGAAAAGATTTTACTGTTATTAATGAAAGCTCAAATAAAACACAAAGAAATGATTAAAAAATTAAATGACAGGGTTAATAAAAGAAACTCTGTAGGCAATTGTGATGAAAGCGAAAGTGATAATAACTTCTCTGATTTAGAATTTGATGATGTTAAAATTAAGGCAGAGATTGATAAACTCGGTGTAGATTTGGATTTAGATGAGGAGGAGGAGGGTCAAGAATCTAATATAGATCCATTTTTTACAAAACAGAATATTGATAATGATACCATTATCACTGATGCTACTGCTACAATTGGTTTACCGATTATTCCCACTAGTTCTGTGTCAAAAAATGATAGTTTAAACCTTCACATTCACTGTTCAGAAGAAAATGAATTGTTGGATAATGTTGAACAAATTATTGGCCAACAGTCAAAAGCCTTGGGAGAACCACAATCAAAAGTCTTTAGAGAAAATTATCCTATTGAGGCATGGTTTTAATTCTTTTTCTAAGAGTAGGCTTTTGTACATTCTTTTTATGGATATTATAATTATATATATAACAATTTTGATTTTGATGATAGAATTTAATAAGTAAATTAAAAAATGTATAGGTTTGCAGCCCAGTAACTCAAACGTGTTTTTTTGTCTGTCGCTCTTTTATGTTTTTTTTTCTTTTTTGTTCGTTGTTTTATTTTGAAGCCCAGGCCGAAAAAAAAATAAAAGACAAAGAAGAAAAAAGTTGAAAAATTCGAATCAACAAAATTTTGATGATAAGTCAATTAGTTTTAAATATATGTCATTCTGTGTGAGTGTTCGTGTTAGTTATCAATTCGTATAATATAACATAGGCATATATTTTATTATTTATATATTATTTTATCAAATTCAAAAATGAGATTGGATATTACTGTAAGTGAATTATTCATATTATAGGGGTGCAGCCAATTGTTTGCATTCGTTTTATTTTTTATTTTCTATTTTTTTATTACATTTTGTTATTTCACAATTACTAACATACATGCTTATAGAAACAACTCACCACTAGATCTGATAGAGTTAAATGTTTGGACTTCCATCCAACAGAGAAGTGGATTTTGTCAACTTTATACTCAGGTAAACTTGAAATATGGAATTTTGAAACTGGAAGTTTGGTCAAATCAATTGATGTTACAGACGTTCCAGTTAGGGCCGGGAAATTTATTGCTAGAAAGAACTGGGTTATTGTTGGCAGTGATGATTTCCAAGTTAGAGTTTATAATTACAATACTAGTGAAAAAGTTGCACAATTTGAAGCTCATCCTGATTATTTGAGATGTATTGAAGTTCATCCTACTAGACCTTATGTGCTAACATCATCAGATGATATGACTATTAGATTATGGAATTGGGAAGCTAATTGGAAATTAGAACAAGTGTTTGAGGGTCATCAACATTTCATTATGGGTTTGAAATTCAATCCAAAGGACCCAAATACTTTTGTCTCTGGTTGTCTTGATAGAACTGTTAAAGTATGGTCTTTAGGTTCTCCAACTCCAAATTTTACTCTTGAAGCTCATCCAACCAAGGGTGTTAATTACGTTGATTATTATCCATTAAGTGATAAACCTTACTTAATTACTACTAGTGATGACCGTACAATTAAAATATGGGATTATCAAACGAAGTCTTGCGTTGCAACTTTAGAAGGTCATTTATCCAATGTTTCATTTGCAATTTTCCACCCAGATTTACCATTGATTGTGTCTGGTTCTGAAGATTCTACTATTAAAATTTGGAATGCCAACACTTATAAATTAGAAAAATCTTTGAACTTTGGTCTTGAAAGAGCTTGGTGTGTCGCTGCTGGTCCAAAGACAGCTTCTAATTTAGTCGCATTCGGTTTTGATTCTGGTACTGTTTGTATCAACTTGGGTAATGAAGACCCAGCTATTTCTATGGATTTAACTGGTAAAATAATTTGGTCAAAGAATTCTGAAGTTTTTACCAGTGTTATAAAAAATAACTCTACTGAAGGTTTAGAAGATGGTGATATAATCCCATTACAAGTTAAAGAATTAGGTACTGTTGATATCTTCCCAACTACTTTAAAACATTCTCCAAATGGAAGATTTGTTACCGTTACTGGTGACGGTGAATATATCATATATACTGCTTTGGCATGGAGAAATAAATCTTATGGTGAAGCTCTTGATTTTGTATGGGCTCAAGACTCTAATGAATATGCAATTCGTGAACTGAATAATACTATTAAAGTTTTTAAAAATTTCAAAGTGAAAAATAATGTTAATATTCCATTTGCGTATGCCGCTGATAAATTATTTGGTGGGTCTCTTTTAGGGGTTAAATCTGCTGATGAAGGTTTTGTTCAATTTTTCGATTGGGAAACCGGCTCTCTTGTACGTAGAATTGATGTTGATGACATTAATGATGTTGTCTGGACCAATAATGGTGAACTTGTGATAATCATTGGTAGTGACTCTTCTTATGTACTTAAGTTTGACCGTGAAGTTTTCCAAGATGCCCTTGCTGAAGGTTCGGTTGATAGTGAAGAAGGTGTTGAAGACTCTTTTGAAGTTATTAGTGAGTTAAATGAACAAATTACTAGTGGTAAATGGATTGGTGATGTATTCTTGTACACTACTCAAACCAATAGATTGAATTATTTGGTTGGTGACTCAACTTTCAACGTTTACAATTTTGACAAGAGAATGTACTTATTAGATTACTTACCAAGAGATAACAAGATTTACTTAAGTGACAAAGATATCAATGTCATATCTTTCAACTTATCATTATCTGTTTTAGAGTATCAAACTACTGTTCTTAGAAATGGTATTGAAGATGCTAGAGAATTCCTTGATAATATACCAGCTAAAGAATTAACTAAAATTGCCAAATTTTTAGAAAAACAAGAATACTTGGATGAAGCCTTTAGAATCAGTACTGATGAAGAACAAAGATTTGAATTGTCTATTAAGTTAGGTAAATATACGGAAGCAGTTGAAATTGCTGAAAAATTGAACAACAAGGCTAAATGGAATAAATTAGGTGATTTATTACTCAAATTATTCAAATTCAAATCTGCAATTACTTGCTTTGAAAAATCACAAGATTTAGATACTTTGTTTTTATTATACTCTTCATTCAATAACTTGGAAGCCTTACAAGACTTAGGTGCTCGTGCTGAAAAACTTGGTAAATTTAATTTAAGTTTTAACTGTTACTGGCTCTGTGGTAACTTAAATAAGATTATTAAATTATTAGAATTAAATGGTAAATTCCCAGAGGCTTCTATTTTTGGTTTTACTTATGGTTTATCTTATGGTGAATTAGAAAAAATTGTTAAAATCTGGCAAACTGATTTATTAAGAGAAGGCAAGAAGAGTATCGCAGATAAATTACAAATTCCTAATGTTGATTTTGAAAGTTTCCCTGCTGAAGCTGAAGAAAACAAAGATGAGCCAGAAGTTTCTACTCCTTCTCCTGCGGCCGAAGCTGGATCTGTTGCTATTGAAGCTGAAACTTCTGCTGAACCAGTGGAGGCTTAAACAAATGGTCATTATTATAACTATATATATGCAAAATAAAAAAAATAAAAAATATTTTCAAATGAAATAAAAATTTAATAAAAATAAAACGTATGTATTTAAATAAAGTATTTTGTCTGTTTCTAATAGTATAATTAAAAGAAAAAAAGATAAAATAAAATTCTTCTTTCATTATAAAAAGCTACTTTTTTTTCATTTTACAAAATAATGTATAGTAAGTAAAGTCATGAAAGAAATCATCATCTATTTATTTTTTATTAACAAGATACTAAATTCTATTATATATATCTATATGGTATATTTTTTTCTTAGATTATTAGCAATATATTATAGAGGGAAGGAAATTCAATGTGATGTTGATTATTTAGTTCTGGTAGTAACAGAGTTAGTTAAAAATTCAAGAGCAGATCTAGCATCTGATTCAGGTAAAGATCTAAGACATTCTAAAGCTTTATTTCTATATTCTTCAGCTAATTTCTTAGTTTGATTCAAACCATCATATTGTTCGACACATTTGACAGAATATTCAATATCCCCAGGATTTGAAAACTTTCTAGCAATTATTTCTCCTAATTTAGGATTTTCTTTCCAAGCATATAACACTGGGCCAGTAGCTAAACCAAGCTGAAGGTCAGCACCTGCTGGTTTTCCTAATTCATCTGAGGTACGAGTGTAATCTAAAATATCATCAACTAGTTGGAAACAAATACCCAAGTTACGTCCAAATTGGTAACAGTTTTCAATGACATTTTCTTGACAACCAGAAAGAACCGCAGCAGATCTGCAAGATTTTGACATAAGTGCAGCTGTTTTCAAGTAAGTCTTGTGTAAGTAGTACTGGAATGCAGCATCAACATTTTCTTTGTGACTTATAGATGCTTGTGCGGAATTTGATGGGACAGCTACTGAGTATTCATGAACATCAGTTGGTAATTTACCAGTTGGTACCGGTAATTTTTTACCATCATCTAATTGATCCAAGTTTCTATTTATTACGGTATTTTTCAATTGCATGAATTCACCTTCTACTAAATTGGCAATAGCGGTAGAAATTAATTCAATAACTTCTGGATTTCTAATACGAGCAATAGCGACAGAAGCTCTACCGAGTAAGAAATCACCAGCTAAAACTGCCATTTTATTTGTGAAAGCAACATTGCCACTTAGTCTACCACGTCTGGCATCTGAATGATCAATGACATCATCATGCAATAAACTAGCAGTATGGATTAATTCAACAATTTCTGCAAGACGTCTCTGTTTTGGTGATATCCCGTTAGAGTTAGAGTCTTGTTCCTGAGGTAATTTTTCAAATGGTGAAGATAATGGAGCAAGAATCAAATTTGGATTAATTCCGTGTAGTATAGATAATGGAGATATTGACTCATCAGGAGTTCCGTTTTTAATATTATTGATGTTTGACGTCACTCCATGGTATTCTGGTTGGTCAGAAGTATCAAAATGATCAGGTTTAAGTCTGTTTCTTTCAGATTTAGGAATTTTTGATAATGCTTTTGATAATAATAATACAAGTAAAGGTCTAAGTTTTTTACTGTCTGACTCAAAGTAATAAGTGGCAGCTCTGTTTAAAGTTGGATGGCCCGATCCAATTAAGGAAGCAATATTTTTAGCTAATGATGACATTTCATGACTAACAATAGAAATAGGATCATTTAATGGTTTCTTTGGAGCAACCAATTTTTCTCCAGTTTCAATTGCAAGTCCGAAAGACGAATTATATCTTCGAGAGGCCCATATTGAAGAATTCACTACTCGAACATTCGATTTCTGATGATATGATTTCAATAATCTACTGCTTCTGGCTGCTGCTTTATACATTGTTTCTTTTTACTAGCTTTTTTTTTTTTTTTATAATGACTATAGCCAACTGTCTTGAAATATAGCAGTTATTCTTTGTCTTATTTTATTGTATTTTTAGTTCCAATTGAAACAATCAATCGTTCTATGGGTTGAAATTTTGAAAAATTCGATCGGCGAATTTTTTTTTCAACTTTTTATTTTCAATAATTTTTTCTCTTGTTGTTTTTTATATATGGATTTTCAGTGGATGAGAAATTCTTTTTAAATAAATAAAGAAAAAAGCTTGTATAGATCAAGGCTCGTAACATCATGAAAAATCAAAGAAAATATGAAGAAAACAAAGAAAAAATTAAAGAAAAAAATTTTCTTTCTACGCAAATACTGACAGATTGATTGATTAATATATTAATCAATATAACATATATATTGTTAATTAATAGAATATTTGGGTAACGGATTAGAAAAATAGATTAGGCAATTGATTGACTATGAAACTTACAAAATTTTTAATGAAATTATCACTTGAATCAGTGCAGGTGGAATTGAAAAATGGAACAATATTAAGTGGTTCAATATTGAATGTATCACCATCAATGAATATTGCTTTGAAAAACGTAAAAATGACCGTTAAAAATAGAGATCCACAAGTATTGGATTATATAAACATTAGAGGTAGTAATATAAGGTTGGTGATATTGCCAGATGCTTTGAATCTTGATACATTATTAGTCGATGAGACTCCGAAAGTGAAAAATAATAGAAAACCACCTATTGATAATGGACGTATATCTAAACGTGGCCGTGGTGGTGGTTCAAGAAGAGGTGGCCGTGGTGGTCACAGAGGATTTTAAAATTATACAAAATATTTAAATCATTGGAAATCGTGGTCGTGTACTTTCATACTAAATAGAATTTATGTAACATAATTATAATAGTACTATAATACTTATCTCTAGCTAATAATAATGAAGGAATAATATTTTCGTGTAATATTTTCATGATGAAACTTTTTTTCTACTTCTTTTGTCCTTCAATAAATGCCATTGCTTCATCTTTGTTAATCTCACTGACTTTGGAAATCTTGTTGCTATACATAACACCATAAAACTTATCAGCAACTTGTAACATTTCTGGACGGAAAGTAGTACAAATGAATTGAGCATTACGTGCTAATTCACTGATCAATGAAGCAACCGCAGTACGGTACTGAGCATCAAGATTAGCATCTATTTCATCAAATAAATAAAATGGAGCTGGATCACATTTTTGAATTGCAAGAATTAAAGCAATCGCACACAAAGATTTCTGGCCACCAGATAATTGCTCAATTCTTTGTTGTTCATCAGATTTCGAATTAAATGATACAGAAATAGAAACACCGGCATAATTATCTATGATTGATGTTGATGTTGATCTTTCTTGTTGAGTTGCTGTCATTTCAACATCACCATCTTCATCTTCATCTTCAATCTCTCTTTGAGTATTAGATAATAAAGTACTATCACTACCATTGTTATTAGTAATTTTCTTTTGCATGATTAATCTACCAATACCATTTGGTACTAATTTTTCAAAAATTTCGGAGAATCCTTTAGAAACTTGTTTGAAAGTACCATTAATTGCATTATCTTTTCTTTCCTCAAGAACATTGATTAAATTTTCAATAGACTCTTTAGATTTATCAGAATCTTTTCTTCTTTCCACTAATTCATCTCTTTGTTTGGAGAAATTCATGTATTGTTCTAAAGCTTTCTTATTGATGTGAGTATACTTACCTAGCTTCTTTGTGACTTTACTCAAATTATTGATTAATGCTTCTGAATTCATATCAGCATATTTACTGAACGCTTCTTCTGGTAAAACCCCTAATTCACGAATCTTTCTTTGCATTTCATCACGACGGCTAATAAGAATTGCCTTTTTAGAAGTGCTCTTCTCAGAGACTTTCTGGAAGCTGGTTAACTTTTTACTAAGTAATCTTTTATTATCATCCAATTTCTCTAATTTTTTGTTTTTATCATCAATTTCTTTAGTAACTGATTTTAATTCCTCTTTAACATTATCAAATTTACCTTGTAAGTCTGTCATAGTTTCGTGTAACTTAGCCAATTTCTTTTCAGCCATTTCTAAATTATTGTTATTATTATTAATTGCATTATCCTTTGAAATAATACTCTTTTGTTTCTTAGCGACTAGTTGTTCAAAAAGAGGCACCAAGTTTTCACTTAATTCAGATTCTAAAGTTGATACTTCTAAAGATTTTTCAGTTAATTCTTTAGTTATTGTATTCAATTGTTGTTGTAATTTCGGAATTTTTTCATTGGCCCTCTTTAAGTTATCAGATTCTTCAACGGTTAAACCCAGATTAGAAAAAGAACTATTAATTTCAGATTTCAATTGTTTACGAGTCTCTGAATATTCATCAACTAATCTTTGAGTTTGTCTAATGTTTGATTCTAAAGAAGTCAATTCTTCTACCAAATTTCTCTTTTGATTTTGTAAATTAGAAAAATTAATTCTTAACGGTTCTTGAGCGGCAACTAATAAATCATATTTCTTGGTAGCTTCAATGACGCTTGAATTAATGCTGGTAATTTTAGCATCAATGCCATCAATTTTTCTTTTTAAATCATGTAAAGTGGCCTTAGCTTCTTCAAATTCATATCTTCTTCTGCGTTGTGTTGCCAATGTGTCAATTCTTGATCTTTTATTATCTCTGTAACCACCTGTTAATACCCCTTTTCTATCAGCACGATCACCATCTAAAGTAATAGCAGAAAGTTTATATTCTCTAGCAATACTAGCCCCAATTTCTAATGACATTGTTACTACAGTTTTATTAAACACTTGTTTAACAGCAGGAGCAAATGCTTCATCAAAAGCGATCTTTTTGATTAAAGGAACACAGTCATCTCTTTCTGGGTATCTTATATTATTATCAATAGATAATCTGTTCAATGGCATGAATGTTACTCTACCAGACTTTTCACGAACAAGTTCTTCCATAATAGTAGACGCAATCTTATCATCATCGACAACAACATGGAATAAAGAATTACCAGCAATAACTTCAGCAGCGGTTTTATACTTAGGATTTATTTCGATAATTTCACCCAATGGTCCATGTACACCGGAAAGACCTAATTTTTCAGTAATTCTTTTAACTGCTTCAAGACCAGAACTTTGAGCACGATCCATTGTTTCAGAGATATTACGATTAGCACGGTTTAATTCTTCTTGAGAACTTTCTAAAATTGATCTTTGTCTGGCTTCCAGACGCCATAATTGTTTACGTTCATCAATAAGATCAAAATGTTGCTGTTTTAATTCTTGTAGAGTTTCATGAGCTTTAGATAATTTATCCTTAGCTTCTTTACCATTTAATTTTGTAGAAATTTGTTCAATTTCAAGATTAATTTCATTAATATTACTATCAATTTTTTTTTTATTATCAGTTAATTCTTTCAAAGTTTTCGACTTATCATCAAGTTTCAAATTAAGTTGTTGAATTTTAAATTCTAAGAATGTGTTTCTTTCTTGTTTGCTCTTAAATTGATTAGATCTGTTCTTTTTAGCGTATAAATTTCTTTGAATTGTCACTATAGAATTTAATTTATTTTCTAGATTATTCTCTTTCTCGATGAGTTTTTCAATTTCTGGTTTCTTTAATTCTAATTCTTTCTTCTTTTCAGATATGACTAATTCTGTATCTTTGATTAATTGTTCATCAGACTTAGTTAATTGTTCATTAATTTCAGATTTAGATTTAATATCTTCAACAATAGCTTCGCTTTTAGCAATATCTTCTAATAATTCATGAATATCAGATTCATACTGACTTTGATCAATTTTCAAAACATTGCATCTAGAATTAAGCTCCACTAATAACTCTTCTAACTGGATGATTGTATTTTCTTTAGTCTCTAGATCATTAACATAAATGTTTGATTTATCAATCTGATTAGAATGATTTTCATCAATGGTCTCAATTTGCTCGTCAATTTGACTAATTTCTCTGTCGTATAAAGTATATTCATAAAGTTTACGAGATTTTTCTAATTCTTGGAATTTTTTCAATTCATCCTTTTCGCTATTCAAATCATCTAATCTTTCCTCAATGAATTTCAACATTTCATCAATTTTCTCTTGTTGTTTATTCGACGCTTCCATTTCTTTTAAAGATTGCTTCAATTTTTGTTCAAACACTTTAGCACCAGCGACTTCTTTTAATAACTGTAGTCTCTCTGAATCTTTAGCATTAGTCAATCCTGTAATTCTCCCCTGTGGCACAATATAATAAGGGTTAGATCTAGAAAATCCCGCGCTTTCAAGTAAGTTCATAATATCGGATCTTTGAGCTGATTTATGATTTAAAGAATAATCATCTTTCTTAAGCCCAATAGTTCTTCGAATAACAATCTCATCTTTATCAATGGGGAATCTTTTATCAGTATTATCAAATACAATTTCCACATACGCTGACATCACTGTACCAGATCCTTCATGGATTAAACTTTGTCTTTCTTCTCTTGACATTTGAGTATAAGCATCAGATAATACAAATCTAATCGCTGCAAAGAAATTTGATTTACCAGAGCCATTTCTTCCTACTACCACATTATGATGTGATGATAAAAGATCTATCACCGTAGCATTTTTATAAGTCTTGAACCCTTGAATTATTATACGTTTAATATACATTGTTTTGACTCAATAGTCTGCGTATCATATATTAGAAGTTGATGTGACTTTGATATTCCTGAAAAGAACTGAAAAGAATTGATTTGATTTATTTATTTATTAAAAATATTTTTTTTAAGTGATGGTGGAAAATGAAAATACGCGAAAAATAAAATACGCGTCAACAATATAATTCCGACTTCTAACATTAAAGAGGGACTCTTAATAAATATTAAAGCAAATAATTCAAATAATTATGCTTACTTACAAAAAATGAATTTGATAACTTAGTGTATAATACATAACTAAACCAATATTTATATTTTTATTATAATATTTTTTTCATTTAATTTGGATGAAATATAATTATCAGTAACAACTAAGACTAAGACCAGTCATAAGTTAATCCGGTATGGTCACATGACTCAGCATGTGCTTGTTGAATCGATTTTTGGTTTATTTTTCATTTTTTTTCTTTTACTAACCAACGAAGAAAAAAAATAACTGAAAATTCAACAATTTTTTGTAAACAAATTGAGAAATGAAAAGTAAATTGATTAATACTAAATTAAGATAATATAATTATAGAGAAATCAATTAATAAATTGTGAAGAGGAAAAATTGTGGGATATTATATTTGACTAATACATATCACATACTTTTTTTTTAAATCGTTTTTATTCAAATACGATTAATCAAACAAATAAATATATAACAACCAAAAATGGCCGGTTACGCTACTCAAACTGTTGCACAATTGAAAGAATTGTTAAAAGCTAAAGGGCTTTCAACCACTGGGGTTAAGAGTGATTTAGTTGCTCGTTTAGAAGAAGCTGATGCTGCTCCAGCTGCTGCTGAAACATCTGCCGAAGAACCTGTTCCTGTTGCCGAAGAGCCTGTTGCTGCTCCTGTTGCTACTGAAGAGCCTGTTGCTGTTGCCGAAGAACCTGTTGCTGCTCCTTCTGCTACTGAAGAGCCAACGAAAGAAGCTAAGGAAGAAGAACCAAAGGAAGAGGAAAAACCAAAGGAAGAAGAAAAACCAAAGGAATTAACTCCAGAAGAACTTAAAGCTGCTGCTATTGAATTATTAAAGAAGAAAATTTCTCGTGGTAAAAGATTCAATGATGAAACTAGTCAAGCTGTTGCTGATGCTGCTGAAAAAGAATTAGCCAGAGTTGAAAAATTTGGTGTTGCTCCAGATTCCGAACTTGCTAAAGAGCTCGGTTTAGCTACTGGTGGTTTAGGCTCTGTTAAGACTTCTAGTAATGGTAGGGTTGATAAGCCACACAAACCTCGTTATCACAATCATAGAAACAATCACCACAATAGAAACAGAAATGGTGGTCGTCGTAATGGTAGATATAACAATTCAAGACGTTAACGGTATTTAATTTAGTTTATTATGTATTTTTCTCTCCACTCACAAATTTATTTCGTTTAATATTTTTTTTTTTTCTTTATTTGGTATAATTTATAAAACAAAAAAACCTAGTAATATTTAATTTTTTTTTTTCATATATGTATATATATAATGTATATAGTGCTTTGATATAGTTGATATGGTTTATATAGTTTATATAGTTTATATATGTTCATTAATATACAGCTCTTTCAACTTTCATTATTGGCACATTTTTTATTGTGTACCCCAGAAAAAGAAGTATCTAAGGTTCATAAAGGAAAAAAAAATAAAAAAATAGGAAAAAAAAAGAATATAAAAATTAAAAAAATGTGAAATTTAGAATTCATTTTCGAAAAGTGGTATGATGAGCTTGATTAAATGATAAAAGTAACTACATATCTGACAACGATTAAATAAAGATGTCACTAGTACTATATAATGGTGATAATAATCTTGAAGTGGTGTTGTAAGTATTCATTTGAATAGTTATTCTTTTTCAAAGACTCAAGTGAAATATTAACCAACAAGCAATCTTTTAGACATGATCCTTCTCGTAATGCCTTAGTGGTACATGATTCAAATTCCAATAGATTCCAATTAATAAATACTCTAAACTTTAGCCATAGTAATGACAACAATAGCAATATTAATATAGACGATGGTATTAATAAATTAAGTCAATTAATTGGGAAAAACGATTTCGATGGTATTTTTAAATGTCCAAACTGTGGAACGATACTTTCAGGTATAGAACTGAAACAATCTATAGGAACAAACAATAAAGAAAATCATATATCTCACAAAGATGATAATGATAATGATCTGGAGGCGAGTCCAGATCATTTAAATAATCGTCATCATCGTAGAGGCTCAGATATTTTCAATAATAGATTTAATAGGGATTTCCGGTACATGAATAACAAATATTTCAAACTTTTAGAGTCTGCTACAAATTTTGATGAAGAACTTAATAATAATGATAATGGTGATAATGATAATGGCAATAATAACAATAATAATAATGAAACAAATAATAATAATTTTAAAGCATTGCTACTTGATAAATCGAGTAGTAGTAGTACTACAAGCTTATTGGATTTAGATAATAAAGCTCCTTTAACTGCAAACGCTGTCCCTAACTATGAAAGACTACCAGAAAACTTATTCACCCAAGATTATTTTGTTAAATTTTTTAAAGTGGCCCATCTTTTAGGTCGTGGGTCTAATGGGACAGTATATAAAGTAGAACATTTTATAAATAATTTTTCTTTAGGATTTTTTGCATTAAAGAAAATCCCAATTGGCAATGATATTAAAAATTTAGAAAGAATATTAAAAGAAGTGGAGTTGCTTTGTATATTGAGTGCATCGAATCAAAATTTAGTTAAATATAATCATGTTTGGTTGGAAATCAGTCAAGCCACTGACTTCGGCCCTTCAGTGCCTTGTGCATTTATTCTCACTGAATATTGTGATGGTGGTAATTTAGAAGAATTAGTATTGAATTTAGTTCACCCAGTAGAAGATTTCGATCAGATGAAGAATAGAATTAGGAAATTAAGGAAATTAAGAAGAAACAGTAATCATGATGAAAGTAACAATGACAATGAGGATAAGAAATTATTAGATTCTATTGAAATTTTAAAATTTTTCAAAGATATTGTCATTGGGGTTCATGAACTTCATTCCAACCATATTATCCATAGAGATTTAAAACCTTCGAACTGTTTACTTGCAAAAAAATATGATAAAGAAAGAATTAGTAAAATCACTGATAAAGTTAAGAAATTACAAGCATTACCTTCAATATTAGTATCAGATTTTGGTGAGAGTCAATTTGAAGGGATTAAAAGAGGATCAACAGGGGCTACTGGAACATTAGAATTTTTAGCCCCAGAATTATTAAAGCCAAAGATTCATCATGAAAAGGATTTGAATGAATTCACTAAACAAACGGATATTTTTGGTCTTGGTATGATTTTATTCTTTTTATGTTTTGCTAAATTACCATATGGAAACTGTTCTCAAGACGCAGATTATTCAAACTTAAGGAAAAAAATTAAAAATTTTAATATAACTGAATATTTGAATACTACTGAATTTAAATCTAATTATTATAGAAATGATCTCTCTGAATTTTTCTATAAATTATTAGAAAATTTACTCAATAAAAATCCAGCTCAAAGAATGCTCACTGAAGACATAATTCAATTGTTAAACAGTGCCATATCGACAGAGACTAGTGATAACATATATAGTACTAGTTCTGAAGCTGAAAGTGATGCCCAAGATCAGAAACAATTAGAGCTGGTTGCAATATCAGAATTAGAAAAAATTAATACATATTTAGAAATTATCAAGCCAATAAAGTATCAGCTGCCCTCATCACAAAGGAACTTACTGCGATTACTGCCATGGATTAGAAAAATTGATGATTATTTACAAGATAATTTACATTGGAGATTATATGTGTTAATCCATTGTTTGCTATATTTTTTAAAAGTACAAATTGTTACTAATTTCATCACAAAGTTCCCAATTAATACTGACGACTTTCCTAATAATTTTATCATGAATAATAAATTGATTGTTTTCAATTTATTGTACTTAGGATTTTCACTCTCGATGACGAATGTCACTATTAGTTTTACATCTTTGGTCGCTTTATCAATTATTGATTATTATTATACCTCTTTTTAATTAATTATATATATACATATATTAACGAAGTTGAGTGATTGTTTGAATTTATAATAAATAGTCTCCTCACCATAGGGTAGATTCATATTTAAAAATTAAACGAGGATGCTGTTTAGAAGAAAATTTGTATTAAAAATTTTATTTAAAAAAAATTGAATTGAATTTTCTTTGTTTATTTCGATAGTCCTTTGATAATATAAGATCTAATAATATTGGTTTTTTAATAGAAGAATAATCATTTATATATTTGGATATATATAATTGTTACAGTCATTTATTTATATTATATACTTTTGTTTCATCAAATGGTGTGTGGGCTGTTCTAAAAATATATAATAAAAATTGGAATTAGGAAACATATTAGCCAAAGATGAACGGTAATAATAATCCTGTTAAAAGAGTTCCATTAGGTGAAATTCCTGGGAAAGTGAACCAACTACACAAATCAAAGTTACAGAAACCAATTAATAATAATAATAATAATAATGATTTTAAGAAACCAAAACCTACGGTGACTACTAAAAAAAATGAAAATAATAATAATAATGGTGATGAAACAAAGACATCATCGAGCGCGTATGCCAAAAACTTGAGTCAATATTTATCAGAGTCAACTATATTCATTGATCAAACAGTTAAACGAGACACGACTAAATTAGCAATTCTCAAAAAATTATTGACCAAATGTGGTTCAAAGATCACTGAATTTTTCAGTGATGATGTACAAATTATAGTATCACAACGACCATATTCTACAGAAGTAAATTATCCTAAAACTGATATTTTCTCACATATTGATGGTGAGAAATTAGTGGTGTTTAATTTCAAACGAATGATCAGTTTCTTCAAGATTTTAGGGTACGTTCAGCCGCAAAACAATAAATCAAGGCGCGCGACATCAAATTTAAAATCCTTGTTAACCGATGAAAAGATTATCAAGGCGCCTATTAGTAGTGATCCTTTAGTGCTTCAAAATAATTATCATTACTTTACACATCCATTTTTATACGTATATGATTTGCGGAAAGTTCATAAGCCAATGTACACGAAAGAATGGGATGATCCAGAGAATTATCCAAGACCACATAGAACAGTTAATGGGCGCTCATTATTTGCTATGTCAACGGACATCCCTCAAGATTTAGAGACTAGAAAATTGAAACGAGAACTATATCAAGAAAAATTTGAAGCTAGAAAGCCATTAAGAAAGAAAATACGTAAAATGGTTAAAATCACTGATAGTTTTGACATATTAGACAATAAAGAAAAAATCTTTGGATACGATATACATACTGCTTATACATCAGCCAGATCTAAAGCCACAAGTGAATACGCAGGTCAGGGTGAAGATGAAGACGAAGATAATGAGGATGAATGTGGTAATGAAGATGAAAATACTAGAAAAATTGGTGAAGAAGATATGGCAGAGGAAGGAATAGTTGCAGACACAGCTGAAGGAAAATTACAAGCAGTGAGTGAGCAATGTTTGGAAGCATCTGGAATGGAATCCAAAACGTCAATGATACCAACTACTAATACATTTTCAACGACATCAGGAACGTCAGCCTTTTGGAATACAGGAATGAATATTCATCCATTTTTGAATAGAAATAAAAACATGAAGAGAAGAATTATTGATACTTACGAAGGTACCAATAATAATACCAATAGTAATAATTTTATTGGTGCGGCTACTGAGACACCTGCTGCTGCTGCGAATCAATCGTTACAAAAGAAAGTAGTGCAAAAGTCAGTAGAAAAAATGGCAAATAAGAAAGCTCAAGATAATAAAGAACCTGCACAAAAAATGGTTGGTAAAAAAGATGAAAAACTATCATATTGTGAAAATTGTAAGTGCAAATATGATGATTATAACACACATATAAAGACTAAAAAACACAGATCAACTAATTTAGATCCAGTTTCATTACAAAAAATTGACATGTTGATTGAGTATTTACATAGACTTCATGACAAATGATCAATTAACGAATATATACAAAACATTGCATCGCATATATCATTTATCCTAGCATCGCATATATCATTTAGCCCAGCATTTATATGATTATTTATAAATAAATAAATTTAATACCTGGTTATTTAATTATAAATGATGTAGCAGTCTACAATATAATATAGAGAGAGAGAGAAATTAATATAATACATTACTATTGTTGATTTAAATAAAAAAAAACAAGCTGATGGTTGGAACTTAAAATTCAGCCGGATAGTCACTTATAACATTTTGATAACGAACATCTTCAATGTAACTACCTCTCATGCTATAAGAAACATTATGTTGAAAATTTTGCTTATTTTTCATTAAAACACGAGCAGCTTCCTTATTAAGAGGATCAGACGGATTAGGTTCATTAAATAAAACTAATAACCCCATAATGACTCTATATAAATCCAATGCCGGAGACCACTCTTCACGTAAAATATTCAAGCAAACGTTACCATCTAAATCAATGTTAGGGTGATAAATCAATGGGATACATTTCACTTTTGGAGGTTCAATTGGGTAATTTTCCGATAAACTAATTTTGAATTTGAAAATTCCATTTTTATAAAACCCACTGACAGGCTTTAAAATGACAATCAATTGCATGCGATCATTTGGATCATCAGGATATTTAAGAGTGATGTTTTTAGGTAATTGTGATAGTTCTTTTAAGTCTCTGGCTACTCTAATTTGAGCAGGTGACTTTATTCCAGAAGTAATTGATTTTGTAGTAGTGGCATCGCCATTAGCTTGATTTTTGAGTTGTTCCTGGCGTTTTTTCTCCTGGAGTCTTTTTAATTTAAGCATTGTGTATTGTATATGATGTCTATAGATTATTCAATCAATCAAGCCTATTAACAATCATTTTCATTTTTATCAATTCAATCAATATTTCCAACTTTTTTTTTTCTCTCTTTCGCCTAACAGTGGCAAAATCAAATCAAAAAAATTTCAATATTTTGGAACCAGCTATACGGATGTTTTATATTTTACCAGTCGTTTGGGTCTTTCAACCCCATTATTTTCATAATTATCAGAATTACAGGCTAATTTTTATACTACAACATTATTTTTTTTTTACATTACATTACAATATACAAAGCGACCAACATTATCAACTAGTTTCTATAATTTTTAAAAACCTTTCTACTAACAAAAATATTCAATATTGTATAATCCCCATAGTTAACTTATAGGTGCCGTTAGCACTTTAATCTCATTTTTGGATTTTTTTTATCCAAGTTCTCAGAGCCTCCTAACCATAGTGGCCAGTGGCCAATGAAATTGCATTGATTTTAAGCTGACATTTTTCACCGCTCTCCAAATGAGATTAAAAATAAATAATCAGAAAAAAAATAAAAAAAATAATGAAGTAAGCTGAGAAAAGAAAAAAATTTATTTGTTATTGAGAGGAGCCACTAATTAGAAAAGAGAGAAAAAAATTCTTTAGAAAAAGAAAAAAAAAATTTCTTCATATTAAAATATATTTTTTGTTATTTTATTTTATTTATCTTTTATTTTGACTTATTATTCATCATCATCAACTTTATTATATTTGTTTTAATATTCATTTGGGAATATCATTTATATTGTTAGAGAATTATTTTTTTCATTGATATCTTTATTTTTTGTTTTGGGGTTTTTTGTAGATATATCTCAATTTGAAATCAAATAATTATATTGGAAAAGGGTGTAACTTTTTTAAAACGAAAAAAATTAATTAATTGATAATATCAATCAACAATCATCATCATAATAATAATAATAATAATAATAGAAAAATGTTTCCTAGTTCGAGACTTGTGAGGGTATCTAATTTAAGATCAATTAGACACTTTTCTAACTCAATATTGCGTTCTAAAGAAGTCAGTGTTACCGTTGATGGTGTCACTGTTCAAATCGAAAATGGTTCTTCTATCATTCAAGCTGCTGATAAAGCAGGTGTTGTCATTCCTCGTTACTGTTACCATGAAAAGTTAGCCATTGCTGGTAACTGTAGAATGTGTCTTGTTGAAGTTGAAAGATCTCCTAAATTAGCTGCTGCTTGTGCTTTCCCTGTTAGAGATGGTATGGTCGTTCATACTACTTCTGATAGAATTAAGCATTCTAGAGAAGGTGTCACTGAAATGTTATTAGAAAACCATCCTTTAGATTGTCCTGTTTGTGATCAGGGTGGTGAATGTGATTTACAAGAACAAACTTTAAGATACGGTAGTGATAGAGGTAGAATGCATGAAGTTATCGGTAAAAGAGCAGTTGAAAATAAAGCTATTGGTCCTTTAGTGAAAACTTCCATGAACAGATGTATCCATTGTACTAGATGTGTCAGATTCTTGAATGATGTTGCTGGTGCTTCTGAATTTGGTACTGCTGGTCGTGGTAATGATATGCAAATTGGTACCTACGTTGAAAGAAACTTAAACTCCGAAATGTCTGGTAATATTATTGATTTATGTCCTGTTGGTGCTTTAACTTCTAAACCTTACTCTTTCAGAGCTAGACCTTGGGAGCTTAAGAGAACTGAATCTATTGATGTTTTAGATGCTATTGGTTCTAATATCAGAGTTGACACTAGAGGTATTGAAGTTATGAGAATCTTACCAAGACTTAATGACGATGTTAACGAAGAATGGATATCTGATAAATCTAGATTCGCCTGTGATGGTTTAAAAACTCAAAGATTAACTACTCCTTTGATCAAGAATGGTGATAATTTCGTTACTGCATCATGGGATGAAGCTCTTTCTACTATTGCTGTTGCCTTTGATAAATTGAAACCAACAGGTAATCAATTTAAAGCTATCGCTGGTGCTCTTTCTGATGTTGAATCTCAAGTTGCATTGAAAGATTTAGTTAACACTTTAGGTTCTGAAAACTTGGCTACTGATGCTCCTTCTGGTAACTTACCTTCAGTCACAGGTGTTGATATCAGATCTAACTACATTTTCAACTCTACTATTGATGGAATTGAAGATGCTGATAAGATTTTATTAGTTGGTACTAACCCAAGACATGAAGCTGCTGTGCTTAACTCAAGAATCAGAAAAGTTTGGTTACGTTCTAACTTGGAAATTTTCCAAGTTGGTGAAAACTTTGAATCTACTTTTAAATATAAACATCTTGGTGAAAATGCTAACAGCTTAAAGAATGCTCTTAATGGTGAATTTGGTAAGGAATTTGCTAGTGCTAAGAAACCTTTGATCATTGTTGGTTCTGCTGTACTTGAATCCCAAGATGCTAAAGCTGTATTCTCCACTATTGCTGATTACGTTAAAGAAAACCAATCTGTATTCAATAACTCTGAATGGAACGGTTACAACTTATTACACCGTGAAGCTTCTAGAGCTGGATCTCTTGATATTGGTTTTGCCCCTGCTACTAAAGAAATTGCTGCCACTGTACCAAAAATTGTTTACTTATTAGGCGCTGATGAATTCAAACCAGAAGATATACCTAAGGATGCATTTGTCATTTACCAAGGTCATCATGGTGATAAAGGTGCTTCTTATGCTGATGTTGTTTTACCAGGTTCAGCTTACACTGAAAAAACTGCTACTTATGTTAATACTGAAGGTAGAGTTCAATCTACTAGAGCTGCTACTAACCCACCTGGTGCTGCTAGAGAAGATTGGAAGATTATTAGAGCTTTATCTGAATACTTGGGTCATGCCTTACCATATGAAGATTTATACTCAATAAGAGAAAGAATTGGTGATATTGCCCCACACTTAGTTCGTCATGATGTTGTTGAACCTGTGTCTCAAGAAGTTGCTAATATTGGTCTTAGCCAGTTAGGTTTAGGTAGATCTTCTACTACTAATATAATTGGAGTTCCATTAAGAAACCCAATATCTAACTTTTATTTCACTGATGTTATTTCTAGATCTTCTCCAACTATGGCTAAATGTGTTCTTAAATTTGGTCCAAAGATTGAAAAGACTATTGATGAACACCCAGACTATGGTATGGCTTAAAATTTTTCATGATACAAAATATTTGATCAAATATCAACATTAAAAAAAAAAGATACAAAAAAAAAATTTAAAAAAAAATATAATATCACTCTCTAATAATTCACTTCAAAGAAGTACTTGTACTTATATTTACTTCCTAAGGCATTTCATAACATCACATTTGACTTTAAAAAGAATCACAAAAAAATCACAAGAAGAATTCAACTATATTCAGCAATCTTTTTATAAGTTACATACATTTTTTATCTCTATTTTTTTTTTTATATATTTATTTTTATATTGACATACATTTATTTAAAAAATTTCTCTTTGTAGTTACATTATAGTATTAGTAAATTTTAATGTCAAAACTAAGCTGTATTCACCAATTATTTTATATATTTATTATTCTTATTAGGAAATAGTTTTATTTAAATTATGATCAAACATCACATTCTTAGAGATACCATTAACAGTATAACTGAATTTAACTCTTAATTTCAATTTAGATCCTGGTCTACCAGTAATTTTCAATTCTTGCTTGTAGAAATTATTACCAGTGATAATATTAACAACATCACCTGGAATAATAACTAATTTTTGAGACTTAGCAACCGCTATTAATAAATTGAAATCAGCGACTTTCTTGTTTTTACCACTTTCTGAAGTTATTATAAAAATTTCCATAGCTGCTTCTCCTCCTGATATGCCTTTTAATATTAGTTTCACAGTGACATCTTCATTAGTGAAAATTTGTTGATACTCACTTCCATTTAAGAATTCATTAGTAGTAGTGGCCGTGTCTGTGGCAGCTGAAGCAGCTCTAAAACCTGGTAATATACCTGAAGATGTTGCTACTGGAGCAGCGGCTGGAGTTGATGGAGAATCAAATAATCCTAAAATGTTATTACTATTACTATTAGTGGCAAGTGGTTGCTGAGGTGTAGCTGCTGCATTAGTAGCTGCCGCTGCTGGTTGAGATCCAAACAAGTCCAAAATTGCAGCATTACTATTAGTAGATACAGGTGCAGTTGCGCCAGCCAGTGGTATTGCTGCCGCTGTTGTGCTACTGCTTCCACCGAAAATATCAAGTAATAAATCAGCATTATTAGTAGTGGCAGTACTAGCACCATTAGAACCAACGTTACTGTTATTATCATTGTTATCAGCTGGAGTAGTAGTACTGTCATCCATAAGATCTAATAAGAAATTATCTGACTGATTATTACCGCCATCATAGTTGTTACCACTAGCTCCACCCTGTCTACCATTGCCAGTAGAATCACTATTATGGGATAAAGAAATTTTACCAATTTCTTTAACTTCAGGAGCTGGGATTCTTTCTAATAAGCCATTTTTGACGCCAACATCTTTAATGCTCAATATTTGTAAGTATTCTAAAGCCTTTATTTGTAAATTAATATTAATCGAATCAGAGAATTTTCTAATCAAAGTTTCAATTTTGGCTAAATCTTGTGGTGGGCCATTTTGTAAGAATTTTGATAATTTGATTAACGCAGTCAATACATAAGAATTAATTAATTGACTATCACTGATATTAATTAACTGTTCAAAATATTTCAAAATAACTTCACTAGTGATAACAGTATCATCAAGCTTAGTGTTGATTAATAAATCAGCGTATCCACCAACACACCAAACATTAATTAAGTTAAGACCATTGTTTTGTAAGTTATTGTAACTCAAATTGAAAATTTGATTCAAAGCATCTTGAATTAAAGCACGGTTATCTTGATTAGAAGAATCTTTCAAACTACCGATGTTAATTGATTTATTATTAGCAATGTTAGCAATTATAGATAAAATAAAGGAAATTATATCATTGGTTAAATAATTACCATTTAATTTTAAAACAATAATTAAATATTTGAAGAAAAATTTTAAGTTTGGTGAATAATTTTTCAAGATTATAGTTAATTGAATAGTAATGAAAAATTTCAAATCTAAATTATTCAAAGAATAACTAGCTGATGCATTACCACTACCAACAGCTGTTGATTCACTAGCATCAATACCACTAGCTGATGAAGAAAGTTTGTTAGAGAAATTAGATGCACCATAAGGATTCAAAGAAAATTCATTTGGATTCTTGGTTAAGTTGTAATTGAAAATATTGAATTCATTGAAAGCATTTCCATTACCTTGATCGTCATTTAAAATTTCTAGGAATTTGACTAATTCTTTAATTAAAATTCTAATGTTATTTTCATTCAAAATTTCAAAGATTAATTCTAAAGCTCTTCTTTTAATACTGATATCAGTATCAAATAAACAATTAATAATGATAGATTGATGTCTTTGAACAGTCTTTGGTTCAAATTTAACCACGGTTAATAAAGTGTTTAAAGAAATATACTTAATATTATTATCTTTTAAAGTCAAAAATTTACCCAATAAATTAATTCCCAAGACTTTCAAAGCATTGTTAGAATTAGATAACTTGAAAATGGAACGGACAACTTCGTATAGCACCAAATTACCAGAATTTTTACCAAATTCAATATTTGAAGAAATCTTAGTTAATAAATCATTATATTGATCATTGAGTCTCCCATATAATTTAGTTAAATCATGGTTAGCTGGATTAGTAGTTTGAGAGTTTTGTTCTTCAAGAACATTATTTGGTACGGTGATTAACAATGTGATGGTCTGTAATAATGCAACATGTAAAAATGGATCAGGAATATCCATAACATCATATTCTGGATTATAATTGATCAGGGATAAGTTCTTGAGTATTAATAATAACTTTGGTAAAGAATTGATAAATAAAGTGGCTTTAATAGAATTATCACCAAATAAGTAAAAAGACTTCAACAATTGACACATAGCCAACAAGACTGCATGATCTCTTTCATTGACATTCAACAAGTTAAATTTTTGAGAGTTTTCAAAGAAGATTTCAATTAAATCATTATTCTTTTCAACTAATTTAGCACTTACTAAGATAGCCTTCTTTTTTAAATATGGATTATTACCATTATGAGTCAAAATGTTTAAAATATCATTGTATGTATCGTTGGATAAATCATAAGATACAACATTAGCCAAAGTTGATAAGGCTAATGCAACGAAGAATTGATTTGGATGATTTAAGTCTTGAACTAAAGAATTGGTCAATAAAGTTAAAATTTCTTGATTTTCATCTAATAATAAACTAGCTGCTAAATAACCTAATCGTTTATCAATGAAATGATTACTGGCTAGAAGCTTTATACACTCAATTTGCCCAAAATGTGTCTTTTCCCCAAGAATGTATAAATATAATAACTTCAGAATATTAACACGTCTTTTGTTATTTGATAAATTGACATCTTTGAACGCAGTTCTAATTGCTGCTGATTCTTTTCTGATTACAGCTCTTTCATCAGCTATTGTTTTTGCGTATCTAACAGATTTAATAAACGACTTCAAAGAAACCATTATATCTCTATATTCTTTTCTTTCTATATTCTTACTTTTTGTTTTTTTTATCACAACACTTCTTTGGTTTCTTTCTTTCTTTCAACAAATCAACTTATTGATATAAGTCTTTTGTCACTCGGACCTAAAAGTGTTTTTGTTATTCTTCTTTTTTACCTTTTTGATTTTTCTCACTGAACAAAATCGCACAATTTTTCAACTTGATCAAGAAAAAATCTGTCTTTTTATTTTATCTTTTTGTTACTTTTTTTCCACGTGTATTTTGTACGGTAATTGCTAAATAGACTCTCTAATATTATTATTAGAGAAATATGGGATGCTTACAACTAACCATCAAGATCAATACAATAAATATAAAGTGATTAATTCTATTAATATATCTAAGTGAAAGTCATATTTATTAAAATTTGAATGATTGATTTTTTTGTTCTTGATATTTAGCCTTATTATGTTGTTCTTTCTGGTGTTTTTCATTATTATCATCAACATTAGTTTGATCTTCTTCATCTCCATTAAGTTTATAAGTATGTCCAGCCATGAATTCACCTCTTGAATCTTTCATACTTTGTTCCTCCAAAACACGGTATAATCTCTTTGGTTTACCATCATTTTCTTCAATGACTTTCTGTTTAGATGCATCATCTTCTGTAAATATTCCAGATTTTGTTTCAATACTAGTTAACTCTACAACACCATTATCAGAATCTTCGCCATTGATGGTTTCTACATCTGATGAATCATTATCGTATTTAGCAGTTTCTTCTTCCTCTTCCTCTTCCTCTTCCTCTTCTTCTTCTTCGTCATCTTCTTCATCAACGTCACGGAATTCTGCCCAATGTGATCTGATAATTGGAACAGATATTTTAACGCCTTTCGTTTCATCATCATCAATTGGCTCTTTAGGAACGTCAGGTGGTAAGAAATCATTAAACAAATGTTTAGGATAACTTGGTGGAAATCCATACCTAAACATATTACTTATCCAAGGCGGAGAAACATTCTTAATATTCCCGGTTGTTGGCATCCCTAATGCTTCCCTTAATTTAGGAGATAACTTCCCTGGTCTAAAATTACTAACATCAATTTCATCCTTTTCACGAGTTTCGTAATAAACATCTCCATATTTTAAAAGCTTTGGTTTCTCTTGATATTTGAAGAAAGCATCATAAAGCTTTTGATAATCCAAATCCATCTTACCCATTTTGGGCTGCACTTTTTCTCTAACTTTCTGTTTCAATGTTTGATTATCTAATTGGGTCATATCTCTCATATCTTGAATCCCAGTGTCTCTTATGAATTTAGGTAATTCAAATGGTGGTTTTTCAATACCTTTCCGCATTGAAAGATATTCACGTTTTGCTTGCCAATGTGATGGTACTGGAACAATATTCTTCATTCCTTTAATAAATACTAATAATTCTGATTCTGGAGCATCAGCATCATACCACTCTACTAATTCAGGGTGTTTTGCTTGAGCTTTAAGTGTAGCCAATGGGATTTTCTTCGCAAGTCTTAATTGTCTCTTACTCAATTTTTTGCTCTTGCCATTTGTTCCTTTATTATTTTCTTCGTTATCTGAAAATTCATCATTTGATTCGTTATCACTGTATATAACATTTCCTTTAGCAATATTATTCTCATCTTCTGTTTTTTCTGTCAGATCTTGGTTGTCTTCGGCCATATAAAATTTATTGAAAACATTTTTAAACTCTTTGAAATTAGGATCATTCAAGTATTTGTCCATATCAGATTCAAAAAGTTTACCAGTACCATTATTATTAGTTTCTACAGGACTAAGTTTGACTTCAGCCGTTGCTCCATTTTTCTTCTTCTCTGCAGTAGATATCTCTGCTTTCTTCTTTTCAACATCGTCTTTGTAATCATCTGCTACCGATATCTGCTTTTTAGAAGACTCTTCAATCTTTCTTTTTTTCAACCTTTCTCTTCTCAATTGATTCTTAGACTTCCTTATCTTCGCCATTATTGTTATTATTTATTGATAAATATATTGTCTACTATTTATAATATTAAATATTGAGAATCTATTATTCTATTTTTAAAAAACAAATTTTTTTTTTTATTTTTTTTTTTTCAATATTTTTATTATGAGCGCTGGTTTTTTTGTTCATCTACAAAATCTCTAATATATTATAAAATGGTTAAGTTCTACAAAGAATAAATTTTCGATAATCTGTTGAGGAATAATCTATTACCATAAATAAAACAATAAAAATATTTACACATCATATTTGAATAATGGGTTTGTTTATACCACAAGCGATGTATAAAAAAAGGTGTGGTGTCATAAAATAAAAAAGGTTTCGTAATAAAATAAAAATAAAGAATGTTAGGAAAAGAAAAAAAAGTTACTGAAGTTAATTATTGCAGTTGATCCAATAATTTCATTCAATAAGTATTATATTTTTGTTCTTATTTTTTGAAAAAAAAAGTAAATGATTAGAATAATCCATCAATTTCACCATCATCATTGACTTCAACATCCATAAAACCACAATGAGTTGGTAAACCTGGGATAGTTTGGATTTCGGCAGCCAAAGCATATAAGTATCCAGCACCAATACTAGCTTTAATATCTCTTATTGGGAAAGTGAAACCAGTTGGAACACCTTTCAAAGCAGCATCATGAGATAAAGAATATTGGGTCTTCGCAATACAAATTGGTAAGTTGTCGTAACCTTGCTTGGTGTATAATTCTAATTTTTCCTTAGCAGCTGGTAAGAATTCAACATCCTTAGCACCATATAATTTAGTAGCAATCTTAGAGATCTTAACATCGATTGGATCGTTAATATCATAAGTAAATTTGAAATTCTTGGCCTTTTCTTCTTCGGTAGATTTTGAAGTAATTGCAACGACTTTTTTAGCTAAATCAATGGCACCAGCACCACCAGACTTCCAATGGTTGGAGACAACGGCATCAATGGCACCAGCACTCTTAGATTCTTTTCTAATAATTTCATATTCATTTTCAGTGTCATTGGTCATGGCATTAATAGCAACAATAACATTCAAGCCGAAAGATCTAGCATTTTCGATATGTTTCTTTAAGTTAGCACAACCTTTTTCCAACATTTCTAAGTTTTCGCTAGTGTATTCTTTAGCTAATGGGACACCTGCTTTAACAGCTGCACCACCACCGTGAGCCTTAAGAGCTCTAATAGTAGCAACAATGATTACTAAATCTGGGACAAGACCAGAGTTTCTAGTCTTAATGTTTAAGAATCTTTCACCACCCATAGTGAAATCGAAACCAGCTTCAGTGATAACATAACCAGTGTCATCAGAATCAGAAGAAGACCCTGCTAATTTCAAACCGATCTTATCAGCTAAGATTGAGTTAGCACCGATAGAAATGTTAGCGAATGGACCAGCATGAATTAAAACCGGTGTACCTTCTAAAGTTTGCATTAAAGTTGGTTTGATAGCATCTTTTAATAAAGCAGTTAAAGCACCACCGGCACCGATATCATCACAAGTGACAGCAGCACCACTCTTAGAAACACCAATGACAATTCTACCTAATCTTTCTCTTAAATCTTTCAAAGAAGTAGATAATGCGAGGATAGCCATACATTCAGAAGCAACGGAAATTTCAAATCCAGTTTTACGAGTGAAACCCTTTTCAGTTGGAGCTTCACCGATAGTTATCCCTCTCAAAAATCTATCATTACAATCAACGACTCTTTTCCAAGTGATTGATTCGGGATCAATATCTAATCTGGCAAAATCATGGATTTCTTCAGGAGTTAATTCATCAGGGTTGGTCTTGGTGATTCCTAATTTCTTTAATCTTCTAAACATAACTGGTGAAAATTCTCTTTTACCGTTTTTCTTGACTGGTACTAATCTTCTGTAAAGTGGACCATCTTTTTGAGTATTTTCATGGAACATACGAGTATCAATGGCAGCCGCTAATAGATTGTTGGCCATAGAGATAGCATGAATATCACCAGTTAAATGCATGTTGAATTCATCCATAGGAATAACTTGAGAGTAACCACCACCAGCAGCACCACCTTTAATACCAAAAGTAGGGCCCATAGATGGCTGTCTAACATTTGCAAAGACTAATTTGTTTAAACTAGCACCTAAAGATTGAGCTAGCCCAACAGTAGTAGTAGATTTACCTTCACCTAATGGGGTTGGAGTAATACCCGTAACTAAAATATATTTACCATTCTTCTTTTCTTTTAATTCATCTAAAATAGAAAGTTTAACTTTAGCCTTAGTAGATCCGTATGGTTCTAATTGACTTGGTGGGATATTAGATTCAGCAGCAACAGTAGTGATTTCTTTTGGAACTTGAGCTCTAGAAATTTCAAAATCAGATGGAACTGGGTTTAACAAATTTAATTTCAAAGGTTTGAATTTATTTTGTCTAAGTCCAGCAGTATATTGTTGTTTAGCAGCAATAAAAGTATTACTGATTAATTCAGCCACTGTCATTGGGCCAACTCCACCTGGGACTGGGGTAATTTTAGCAACTTTTTCAGAAGCAGATTTAAATTCAACATCACCAACTAATCTAGAGCCTGATTTCTTAGTGGAATCATCAATGTAATTAGTTCCAACATCAATGACAACAGCATTTTCATTTAACCATTCGCCTTTGATAAATTCAGGTTTGCCTATAGCAGAAACAATGATATCAGCATTAGCTAAATGTTTTTCAATGTTTTTAGAGTGAGAGTGAAGAGTAGTAACAGTAGCATTTAAGTTTTTGAGTAAAACACTAGCTGGATTACCAACAATATCAGATCTACCTAAAACAACTGCATTTTTACCATCAACAGAAATATCAGAATATTTAAGTAAATCAATAATCCCCTTTGGAGTACAAGGTAAAAAGTAAGGCTTACCATCTTTCTTACTTAATTCACCAATGTTAAAATTAGTGAACCCATCGACATCTTTTTCAGGAGCAACAGAATCAGTGACTAACTTAGAATCTAAATGATCAGGAATTGGCAATTGAACAATGATACCGTTAACAGAGCTATCGTCATTTAAAGATTTAATTTTAGATAAGAGCTCATCTTGAGAAATAGTATCAGGTAAATCAATATGTTGGAAACCAATACCTGCTTCTAAAGCAGCCTTCTTCTTCATACGAACATAAACAGAAGAATCTGGTCGAAAACCCACTTGAATAACAGTTAAACTTGGTTTGAAACCAGGATGTTCTTTTTGAAATTCCTTGATTTCATCGTGAACTGATGAACGGATTTTGGAAGCGATAGATTTCCCATCAATAATTTCTGCCACCATAACGTATAATTTTTTTTATTTCTTTTCCTTGATATATTCTTTATTATACTCTATTTTATTTATTAAAATAGAATATTTGTTTAGAATTATTATTTATCTATCAATAAAACTTGAACAAAATTAAACGAAGTGATTCCAAAATTTTCTCGGTTTAAATTTATCTCTTTTTTTCTTGTTGATTTTCTTCGTTTTTGATTATTTGACTCCGATCATTTTTCATGACTCAAATTACTTTGGTCCCGAGTCAAAAAAAATTCTAAAAATTTTTTTCTTTCAATGTTAATGCAAATGATAATCTACTATTATTGTGTATAATAATAAAAAATCAATATTATGTTTATTTTCACATCAAGTTATGAATTTGCGTAAATCATACAGGTATAAAAATGGATGTGTGAAATAATGTTAATACTAATTGGAGCCTTGTACTGTTTTCATATTTGAACTAATCATCGATTTTGCGATGAACGTGTATCCGAAAATTTTAAAAAAACTGGTCATTCATACTAAGCACATATAATTTCCCATCATCAGTTTGAAAATATAAATTCTACAAAATATGGTCGTAGTAATGTTGTAATTTAGTACATTACTGCAAAATTCAGTAGCCTTATAACCACAATAGTTATTTCATAAATTTATGAGAAATATCAATTTACAGTATTCTGTTTATTTATATGGCTAACGAAAAAATATTGTGAGTTACGAGATTCGAACTCGTGCATCCGAAGATACCAGGATTCTTATTAAGAAGTTTCCCTTAAATAGAGAAAAACCCGCCTAAACCTGACGCCTTAACCGACTCGGCCAAACCCACAGTTTTAGCAAGAATTAAACTAGATTGTTGAGTTATTATAGTTAAGCCTTCATATGGTCGGAATATTGTTAAGATTCAATGGTCGGAATATTTCAATTGGATGTTAATAAGAATGGTCCATATTTTAATTACATACCCATAGAAAATTGTCATCTTTCATTGAATATTACTAGAAAATCAATTTTCATTTCTATTTTATTTTTAAATTTAAAATAGAATATGTATATATCGAAATCCAAATGAACTCTTACAATAGGCTTACTTTTTTTTTTTTTGATAGATAAAATATTTTTTTAATAAATTTAGTATATAATAAATAGAAAATAAATATAATAATAAAAACTCATACAATCAATGTATAATCAGAGGGAAGTGAATAATAAATATGAAAAAGAATTAACAGAATTAACTATTTTTTGTTAAATGGGTTGTTAACGTCATATAATTGTTTTTGAGTTGGATCCATTTCTTCAGAGTCATCAGTGACTGGAGCTTTTGGAGTCTCAGTACTAGCAGCAGCTTCCCAGAATTTGGATAAATCTTTACCAGCACCGTTAAAGGCAAAGACATTTGGAGAACCACTACCAACACTAGAGATAACATCTTTTTGACCAAAGGCAATAAGAGCTTTCTTTAATTGAGCTGGAGTAACGTCACTAGCAGAAGCGAAACCGGAACTACTGGATGGTGTTAATGATAAGAAGTAAGTTAATAAACCAGCAACATGTGGAGAAGCCATTGAGGTACCGGACATGGTGGTGGTAGCAGTGGTAGAACCTTTGTAAGTAGATAAAATATCGTAACCTGGAGCAAAGATATCAACACATTTACCATAGTTAGAGAAGTAAGCTCTAGCATCTTTGTTAGTAGTAGCACCAACAGTGATAACATTTTCAGCAGAAGCTGGAGAAGTGTTACAAGCATCTTGGTTTTCGTTACCAGCAGCAACGGCCATGTGGACACCAGCAGCAACAGCGGCATTAGCAGCTTTGTTAACAGCTAAGGATTTACCACCACCTAAGGACATGTTAGCGGTGGCACCTTTGTAACCAGCAGTACCTTTGTTTTTGGTGTGTTGAGCAGCAGCCCAGTTCATACCGTTGATAACATCGGCATTAGTACCAGAACCATCGTTACCTAAAACTTTAACAGCGACTAATTTAGCCTTTTTAGCAATACCATAAGTTTTAGAACCAATAGTACCAGCACAGTGAGTACCGTGACCAACACCATCTTGGTCACCGTCAGTTGGGAAAGTTTTACCCCATGAAGCTCTACCTTCAAAATCTTCATGTTGAAAGTTAATACCAGTATCAATGATATAAGAAGTGACACCTTCACCAGCATCAGATTCGTAGATGTAAGAACCAGTGGTAGCACCGTTTAATGATTTTTCACTAGAAACTCTGGAAATACCCCAGGTAGCATCTTCTTGGGTAGAGATGGAAGAAGCGTAGACGTAACCATCTTGTTCAATGTAGCTAACTTTATTGTTTTTTCTTAATTCAGCGATGGCATCATCGGTGAAGTAACCAGAGTAACCTACTAATTGACTGTTAATGTTGAAAGTTGAATCAACACCACCAACGTTAGCAGCGGAGGTAGAGTTAGAATCTGAAGAGAAGAAACTGTGAGCACCACCTAAGGCTTTAACGGATTGAGCTTGAGTAGATTGAGCAAATTTGATGTGGCTTTCTAAGTCATCATTGCTGGTTTCGCTCTTTAAAACAACAATATATTTGTGTGGGACTGGGTTAGAAGCAGTGTAGAATTTAGCGACTGGAGCAGTGTCTCTTTTAGAAATGATTTCAGGAGAAGAAGCTTCACCAGTAATATCTGGGATGACTAAACCATTAGCAATGGTAGCAACGGCAAGGGTGAATAAAACGGAAGTAGAAAATTGCATTTTGAAAAAGAATTGAAAAGAATTGAAGAGAAATTGAAAATTATTTTAAAAAATATAAAAGAAGTGAAGTAAATAAAAAGAAAAAGATTGTTTGTTTGGTGATGATATAATAAGAATAAGAATAAGATAATAATTTCAAAAAAAAATGAATTTGATTAGAGATCATGATAGATATTTATACAAAAAAAATAAAAAAAATAAAATTAGGATGGATATATTGAATTTCAGATTTTTGTTTATTAATAGTAGCTACAAGATGCTAGTTATTCTCTGCCAAGTTATGTTCTGCCGTTAAAAAAGTAAGTCGCACCAATATTTTATGATTATATTATGATAAATAAAATCCATGTATCCATTATATTTAATTACTTAGTAATTGCAGGGTTCTATTCTTAGCACTCTTTCTTTTTTTTTCACCTTGCAAAAAACTATAGGGGTAATGTTGGTGAAAAAAATACTAAAATTATGCATTAAATAAACGGAGCGAATGAAGATCGCCTTATATGCCCAGAAAAACTATTAAGTACGTACAGTACTTGAAATCGGGAATGATATTTTCCTCATCTGTATTATATTTTATCTTCATTTATAAAAATTTCATCTATTTTGGGTAATTCTTTTTTTATTTTTATTATTATTGCCATACAAATGATAACAAATTATATTTTATATTTCGAATTGTCAGTTTATATTTTCCACGGTGATGAGAAAATATACAGACAGTAATTGCGTAGCCCTTTAACTATGGTGCTTTTTATTTGACTTTATTAGGCACAACGACTCTTTTTCTTTCTCTAGTTGGATGGGTGGAGGGGGTCCCTTTAAAAATTGTGATTTATTAATATCTACAAATTTTATTATTATAATAGATTATTGTTTTACTTAAGAGCCATACATTATATAATATATTATTATTACTATAATATAATATTATTACAATATAGTATCATTACTATAATATATCATTATCAAGTATTACAGCCATTGCCTATAGGCATACTAACTATTGTGTTTCCAATCATTAAAGGAGGAAAGATACATATAAAGCTTCTTAAATAAAATAGAAATGAACTTATACTGTAATTTTTTCTTTTTTTTTTTTTTATGGTAAACTACTAATTTTCATGGAAATATAACCACATTAGTAGTGGTTATAGAAAGTATTAATAATAGTCACTATTAAAAGTTAAACCCATATTTTTGATTTAGCTAAAAAGAGCAAAAAAACTGTGGTAATTTGATAATCAACACTTGTAAATATTCTATGCATTATCACATTGTCTTTATCTCTATTATTAGACTATATACTAATCGACCCTCTTTTTGTATTAAATCAATATGCATGTCAAGAATTTTAAATATGGCGTTTCTTTTATCGTTTTTTTACCTTCGAATTGGAGCCCGATGTAAAAAAAATTGTACAGTCGCATTTTTCTTTGTTTATTTTGTTACTGGTGTTAGAATAAAATCAAGTTTCAAGCTAAATTAGTTAGTTAAAAAATTAAAGAAATGAAACCTACAGAACTAAGATGAATTATTAAATCAAATATGATTCTTCATTAGAAAGTTGTGCGGTAGCGCTCAATATTGAAAAAGTTGTTTTAAAGCCGCCATACGCAACACTTATCAATTACCTCTGAAAGCTTTTCTAATAGATCTAAGAAAACATTAAAAATTGTGAAACTTTTATTAGACTAAGTATTCTTTGATTACGGCAATATTTAAAAGCGTTAACTCTTGATTTGGATCTGTTAATTGATAGTGTGTATCTTTGAAAATATTTAAAAAGAAAAGGATATACTAATTTGAAAAATTTAAAAATTAAATTGAATAATGATGATCTGCTTTCAGATACTACGCTAATAATTGTGATTGCCTATTTACAAGCTTTATTCCTATTTGTTATTGCTAAATTGGGAAAATTGGAAATTGATATTAATAATGATAGATTTCTACCTCTTGATTTAAAAGACCAAGTAAACTTTAATTTTACGATTCTTTCAAATAAAAATATAGCTATTAATAAATTTGATGTATCAAGGTTTTTATAAATTAGATTATTTGAAATTAGCAGAATGTGTTAGGCTTGATAAGTTCTTATCTAATTTGCGTATAACTAATCATCTTTTAAGATATCTTACTTTAAAATTTTGTAAAGCATGCTAAGAAAAGCTTATCATTTTATTAGTCGTATTTTTTCAAATCTGCAGTACTTCTCATATAAAAATACATTTTAAAAACCTATTGGAAATCCAGTGGCACAGTTACAAAAGCGATAGGTTTTAAAAATCAATATTTTACATTTCTCTGATAACTGTTTTAAGATAGCAATTGACGCATTTAAAGAATTTAAGTTGTTTAATTTTCTGATTTAATAAGCAGTTGGATATTTTAGATTAAATACAAAATTAAAAACCACTTTTATTAATACAATGTTCTTTTTCAGATGGTTTAATTTTTACAGATATTATTAACGATGGAACTATGGAATTTAATAATTCAAATATGAATTCAAATATTAAATTTCTAAGTATATTTACTTGATTTTAGTAAATTTATCACTAATTTCTTTTGCTTATTTAAAAGAATTAGAATTATATCTTGTTATTTTACTGATTCAGCTGTATTACTTATTGAAAGACTTCCTAAATTAGAAAAGCTTACTAAGACTTTCAAATTACAGAATTCCTCAAATTAAACAAATTGCTTTTAAATATTACAATCTAAAGTACGTTAATTTTAACTGGAATGGTTTGTATCCATATAGTTCATTGAATATACCATTGCCAAATTTATTCAATAATAGACCATTATTATTGTTGGAACTCTCTATCATATATAAATAATTTAAAATATTACATTTAAACAAACTAAACAAAATAGTAAGATAAACAAATTAATTTTAGAAAATTTTAAAACCCTGATGTATTAATTTTTGAGAATTTCAAATTAGAAAAAACTTATAATAAATGAGAAAATTTACCATGTAACTATATTGCTACTGGAATGGAATCTTTAGCAACAGATGGAAAAATTTTAAGACAGATAGGAGCATATGTTTGAAACAATTCCCTGGTAGTGATAATGATAATAATATAATTATTTTTGATAATTTAGAAGATTTGAACATGCCCCATAATATTGTGACCAGCATATTACGATATCCCATTGTATTGGAGTCCAACAATTTGATGTATCATTGACCATTAAAAGATTACAATTAACTAGAATTAACTTTGAGATTTTAGAAATCACTAAAGGTTATAAAATATTTAATTTCTTTACAAATAAAGCAATGTCAACTAAAGATAAAATTAATTGGGATTAGAAGATTTAAATATTAAAAGAAATGATTTGA
Source organism: Saccharomycopsis selenospora (assembly GCA_030583325.1). Classification (NCBI taxonomy): domain Eukaryota; kingdom Fungi; phylum Ascomycota; class Saccharomycetes; order Ascoideales; family Saccharomycopsidaceae; genus Saccharomycopsis; species Saccharomycopsis selenospora. Next base: position 174,050 of record JAJMHY010000026.1, read on the forward strand.
CGACTAAAAAAATTAAAAAAATTAAAAAAAAAATAATAATAAAAACTTTTCGTAAAGTAGATAAATTAATGAATATTAACATCAAATATAATCATTAAAATAGAAAAATAAAACAAATAAAACAAATAAAACAAATAAAACAAATAAAACAAATAAAACAAATAAAATAAATAAAATAAATAAAAGTCATGTTGAGAAAATCGTAATTTTCAGCCTATGCATTTTTTTCTTTTTTTTACGAGTGGCTAAGAAACTGTACATATTTAATCGCACCTGCTAAGGTAACAAAAACTAAAACTAAAAACAAAACAGACCAAATGAGCAATGTAAATATTTATTATTAGATATAATTATAAATAGAGAAAAAAATAATAAGTATTTTTAATGTAGTAGTATTATATAGTAGAGTATTAAACAGTAGATATTGCACTAAAACATTGAAAGAATGAAACTTACCACAATAAAAAAAAAGAGTGTGAGAGTTTTTTTTGAATGCGACTTTTTATTGTCTTGTGACGGGGTCTGAAAGGAAAATTTGTGATTGGATGTTTTTTCGCGCCAAAGGCAAAAAAAAAAAAAAAAATTCAGAGAGAAAAAAATTTTCTCTGTAAAAGAAAAAAAAAGAAAATTTTTTAACGAGAGAGACAAATCCATCTTTGATTTATATTTCAAATTGACATTTTGAGATAATTAATCAACTATAATAGTCTAATAAATTAATCAAGTATAATAGGTTAATAAATTAATCAACTATAATAGATTAGTAAATTAATCAGCGGTAGAATACGAAACCAAATATGATTCGTAATAATATAATCCTTAAAAACAGTCGACTGTTGTTGAACTGCAGTAATAGAAATAATATTATCAAAAAACAGTTATTAAATGGTCAATATCATAACAATTTACAAAGAATAATAACCACAAGAACTTTTGTAAAATCATCACTTCTTAATAAAGAATTTGATAATAATAGTAAATATGTTCATAATTATATTGAAAAATTGAAAAGAAAAAGATTATTCTTTGCTACATCAACATCCTTTTTCCAATCAATAAAATTAAGATTAAAATGGTTGTTGATTAAACAGAATAGACCTTTCAACACCGATGATTTATCAGCTTTTGTTTCTTGGTTTGTTTGGTCTAATATCCTTTGGCTAGTCCTTGGTACAACTACTTTTGTATCATTAATAATATTTTGTTTAAACCAGTTAAAGATCAGTCAGAATAGCGAGGAAAATTCTTTTATTGATGAACATTTTTTGCAATTATTATTCAATAAATATGATCCTGAACAAATATCTTTGAAATTCGCGAAATCAAATAACCAAGAAGGTAACATTTCTCCTGATTTTAGAAAAGGTGTATTGACTTTGAATAATTTAATTGTTAAATCAGATAATGTAACTTTGAATATTGATAAATTACATGTCACGCTAAGCTTTAGTAAATGGAACCAGGGCAAAGGTTTAATTAAAGACCTTGAAGCTGACGGTGTTACTGGTAAAATCTTATCATCTTATACTGACGGACAAGAATTGCCAATTCATGATCAATTAAAAAAATTATCTTCAATGATTTTCAAAAATGATGATTATGAATTTTCCAAGATTAAATTAACTAATGTTAGTATTGACTATTATCAAAAAAGCAATACTACTCCAGTAAAATTCGAAATATTCAATTTGCAATTACCTAAATTAAGATTTAAATGGTTTTTAATTGATATTTTCAGTAATAATATTTCTTCAGGTTCAATAAATAATTCACTCTTCACTATCCATAGAAAACAACTGCAAGAACAAGAACAACAAGAAGAACAATCTAATAATAATAACAATAACAATAATAATGATAATAAAAATAACAATGAAAAGAACAATAATAAATCCACTGTTGGCAATGTAGCTGATCAAGATAATATTACTAGAATCCAAGTACATGCTGTTGACTTGAAGAAGAACCCATTACTCCATGAAAAATTTAACTGGATAAATGATGCTAAAGTTAATATTATTTGTGATGTTCATTTGCCAAACGAAGAATTATTTGATATTAACGAACTATTAGAAGAAATTAAAAACAATGTTAATAAAGATATTTTAGGATTAACTGATTCTAAAACCAATAAAGTTGCAACCTCATTATCACAGTATAATCATCATCATGATATTGATAATAATAAAGGGAATCCAATATCAGGTAACTGGATGATTAAAATCAATAATAACAATAACGAGAATAGCAGTAGCTACAACAACACTAAAAGAAAATATGTTATTGTTAACACTAAAATGCAATTTGTTAATGCTACTGCAAGAATCCCACAAGACTTACCAGTAGAAAAGACCAATAATAATAAACCATTTATTGGATTCAATCAATTAAAACCAATAATCGCTCTTATAAATACTAGCAATGATAATAAATCATTTTTTTCATCTAAAGAAAAATCCATTTTACATGCCGGTTCAATAAATGAATTATCAAACAATAGTGGTAATTCACTTGTTAATTTAACTGTTGATGAGCAACAACATCCTGAGAAACAGTTTACTTTAAATGCTTCAACTATTTATAAATTAGATGGATTGCATGATAAAGTAAACATTAATGAAACTAATATTGTTGATTTGGTAGTTGCTGATTTATACGACGACATGATCAAAAACTTGAAATATGAATTGACTATGAAATTATTAGGCGGGTACGGTAATTATTATAATTTCAATTTTAACCATTTAATGGATGCTTTAAGTAAGAAAGCTTCTTATGACACGCCCGAGAATCTAATCACTACTAATCGTGATAATTTCAAGATTAGTTTATTTGTGTTATTAGGTCTTGGTGCATTATTCTAGATGTATATATTATATTTCATATATAGAAATTTTATGACATTTTCTCTATGATTTTATGAATAAATTTTATTAAAGAAAGATATAAATATATATATATATATTAATAATAAAGTAAATTAGAAATAACAAAAATAAAGATGAAAAAATGTGAAAAGTTTTTGGATTCATGAAGGTATATAAACTAATAAAAAAAAACAACATTAAAACCAAAAAATTAGGCTGAAAATTCACAACAACTTTCGCATGTGAGAAAAAACCCAACAAGTTTCTAGGCCTTAAAATGGGAAAAATGAAAACAAAAATTTTCAACTACCCAAGAGACATTGGGTGGGACCCTTTCTGAGGGCGCTCAACAAACTCCTCTAAGAGGATATTTTTCATACTAATATTAAATAGCCTGTATATAGATATATATACGATAGAGAATATATATTAATTAGTTAAATATTGACTTCTAATTTGTAAGACTGTAGATTTTTCATTTTCTGGTAAACTGTCTATTTGTGAAGGGCTCAATAAAAGAAGCTGCGCAATGACATCTGCTTCGTTTTGATTGATTTGCATTAATTTTGAAATTGCATTTGGTGGGAGTGATGACCATTGGGGTGGAATATTTTTCTGCTGTTGCTGCTGTGGATGTGGAGGACCATTAATATTAATATTATTATTAATATTATTATTATTATTATTATTATTATTATTATTATTATTATTATTATTCAGGGGTATTGGTTGGTTGTTTGATGATGCTGAGGCTGCTTTAGCAATAACATCATTATCAACAAGTCCCATTAAAAGTAATGCTTGAGCCACTGCAGTGGTTAAAGAAGGACTGAGGTTTAAAATATTTATAGCAGTATTATAGTCATTATTAACTAATAAGTTTTTCAAAGTTGCAATTAGCTGTATGATTTGTGGTGGTGGAGTCTTCTCTAAATTTTGTGATACTTTATCTTCACTAGTGAATAAGTCTTTATTCATTTTTGGTAATGTATTGGCAATGTTTAACAAATATGATGGCATTGAACTTTCTCCATTATTATTCTGGCTATTGCTACTACCAATAATACTATTGATTAAGTTTATATCGTTTTTATTATAATTGAAGTTATTGTTGTTACCATTATTATTATTATTATTATTATTATTATGATTGTTATTATTATTATTATAGAAGTTGTTATTAGTATTGTTGGGGAACCCACTATTCAAATCATCATTAACTCTCATTGAATCTGGTATTTGTACATCTGGAGGAAGATCAGCTCTAGTCAAATTAACACCTGTTAAATCATAAACATCAGCAGAATTACCAAGAGTAGGATCATTAGAAAAATCAACTTTTAATTTATGTTTACCATTATTAATAGTTATTTCATTTAAAAATCCAATTGCTTTAAGAGCATCTTGAGGTGTTGGATATTGAACAAAACAAAAACCTTTTGATCCATTATTCGCGTTGGTTGGGAACCTTACACTTAGCACATTTCCTGATCCTTTAATTATACTTTTAAAATTTTCAAATGTCCAATGACGTGGAAGAGATCCTACATAAATCACTGGTGAGTTCATATTTACACAGCCTTTAATTATTTAACACAAAATACAATAAAAGATATTATATACCTATACCTGTCGTTATTGATGTTGATTATTGATGATGATCATCATTATTGTTGTGTTGGAAAATTTTTTTATTTTTGTTCTTTTTTCTTTTTCAATTAAGAGGAAAATCGAAGTACAAAAATCTATACATAATATGATCCATTATGACGGATCTTATATATACTAAACTACAGTATAACAATCAAAGGACTCCTGCTGAAAGACATTTACAGAGTTAATTCTTTTAGCAATAATGTATAAAACTAATAAACATGCATATTGACTTCAAAAAAGAAAATAAAAGGAATCACACAAAAAGAAAAGAAAAGACAGGAACAGAATGTAAAGAAAATATATATATGATAAGTAAAGAAAATATTTAATTTAAAAATACATCAGGATGGAGAAAAAGAAACCTAGAGCAATAGAGATAGAATGGCAATTAAAGAAAAGAAAATATTATGTTTGCCCTAAGAGAAAGTCCAATGATGACCACAATTAACACAAGAACAGAAAGTAGTTAAAGGCTCATCGGCAGATCTGGTTTGCATTTGATAATAAGTAACTTTACGTTGTTTACATTTACCACAAATGAAACTATCAGTGACAGCTCTTTTCTCTTCAGCACTCTTAGCCTTGAAAAGATTCTCCTTTTCAATCTTTTCACGTTCAGATTTCATCTTTTCATTAACCATTTCCTCTGGTGACATTCTAACCAACTGTTCTGGAGTAATTTGTTGGTTAAGAATTTTTTCTCTAATTTCTGGATTATTAGCTGATTTAATATTCATGACTAAAGATCTCAATTTAGTTCTATAATCATCAGCGGTACTAAATTTAGATAAACTGAACACTGCTGATTCTATTTCTTTAACAATAGCAAAAATTTGTTTTGATGTTTGAGTAGTAGCATCTTTAGCTAAACCATTGTATAATGCCATTAATGAACCATTTCTTGTTTTATTATCGTAAACTTGGTAATTAACACCATCAGTTTTCACATTTCTGATTCCATTATGAGTTTTCACAGGGGCACTGCTGCTGATACTGCTAGAACTTCCTTCAGCTTTAGCAGTATTAGTACTTGAACTTGCACTATTACCATTAGTAGTTTTCGCGCTAGAATTTTTAGAACTTGGAGCTGGCTTTGGTTGACTATGTTGATGTTTGGCCTTTTTCACTTCATCTTTCCATTTTTTAATCATTTTTTTAACAATGTTTGAAATTTCTGGATTGCTCGACAGACGATGTTTATTAACTGCTACCCCAACACGCGTTTCTCTTAATAATGATTCGCTTGGCTTAACTTCTTTTTCAAGAATTTTTAAAATGTCTATTATAGTTTTATCATCTTTAGCCTTTTCAAGGTTTGTCACGTAGGTCTTGATATCTTTAGAACTCATTATTACTAATACAAATTCAATATAATAAAACAAAAAATTTTTTCTTCTTTTTTTGGCAGAGCGATCTGATAATTGTTTTTGTTTTTTCCAATTGAATATTATAAATGATAAATATCTACACAAATTCTTTATATATATATTAAATAAGAAAATAATAATTAATATATGATGATTTGATGATATTTTTATTTTTGTGTTTTGAATTAAACTGATTCGAAATAAAATCTATCAAAACTATTTATAAATTAAAAATAAAAAAATTTTATTTTATTTTTTTTTTTCAAAATATTTCAAAGAGAGGGAAAAAAAGAAAAAATTTTTTTTCTTTCCTTAAGTAATAGGTCACATGAGTGATGTTGATTCCTCTGTATTATATTGCAATATATCAATCAATAAAATAACTATAAGTAAAAAACATCTACAATTAAGTGAATTAAAATGCTACCGAGTAATTAATATTAATAACAAAGAAAAATAGATGTATAAATAAATAATAAAAAAAAGGTGAAAAAAGAAATAGATAGATATAAAAAAAGAAAGAAAGATTATGAAAGGAAAGCATACATATTTGAAATCTCATACAAGTAAAACAGCATTAACACAACCATCTCTATCAGGCTCATTAGTGATTTGGGCATATTTACCCCATACAATTTTCCCACCAGGGGTGACTAAACCTAATTCACTGACATTGACTTCAATGATAGTACCTTTAGTTAAAACCCCTAATTGAGTATACATCGGAGATTGAGGATTCTTCTTAACCCCCAATATTGGCAAAAACACAGTGACTTTCAATTCTGGATGAGTGACATTAGCCTTCTTCTGTCTAAGAGCTGATGGTCGTATAATTCTTTCTAATTTAGGAGCCTTTCTGGTGAAATTTTCACCAACAAAAGTGTGTTTAGTGATCATTCTTTTCCAAGCCTTCTTCTTAGTCTTTTTACCGGTTTTAACCACTTTAAACATTTCTTCTTCACTGATACCTCTGACTTTTGGTAATGGAACTGAGAATTTATCAGCTTTTTCAAGTCTTTTTTGTTTAATTGAGGAAGAGATGGCCTTTGCGGTATTGGTTTCTTGACGATCTAATAAATAAGTAGGTAAAGCTTCACCATCATCCAATTTAGGTTTAGAAGGACCTTTCAATTTAGATTCTTCATGAGCCTTGATTTTCTTCTTCATTTCAATCTTTTCATTACGACGTTTCTTAGCGAATTGCTTACCTCTCCAACCAGTTAATCTTTTGGCATCTTTAGCAATTCGATGACCCTCACGAGCTTCTCTTTTTCTAATTCTTTCTTCATGATCTAAACGACGACCATGTTGTTTAATATGTTGTTCAATATATTCGTTTTGAGGCATATTGTATGGGTTATATCGATTGCTTTTTTTGGTTAATTAATCAAAGAAAACAATTATATAATAGATGAGGGTATATTGAAAAGGATAGGAAGAAAAAAATTTAAAATGCAAAAAAATTTTTTTTTCTAAAAAAAAATAAAGAAAATTTTTTTTCCCTAATAGAAAAATAAGAAGATGATACACATGGGGTCCAAATTGATGGGCGATACAACTTATATCTTTAGGAGGTATAGATAGTTTATAGCAATAACAAATAGCCCTGTTATCAACTAATTAATTAATTTATATTAAAACTATACTATATATATTTATTTGATAAGTTCTTGTTTCTTTTCTTTTTGTTCTCCCTATTTAAATTTACTTATAAGGACTAAAAAGATTAAAATTATTAATACCCCTATAATAGAATAACTAATGAATTTATTAGCAGCCATTCTTCTGCTCATAACTCTTAAAGTTCTGATACTTTTATCAACATACCCATCAGCCTCCATCAAAGTGTTTCTAGAATTAATTAATTGTTCACGTTGGCCTCTGAGATTTTCTAGAATATTAGCCCCGACAACTTCAGTTTCATTGGCAATTCTTTGAGTATCTCTTAATCTATCAGAAGATCTGGCTAAAGAAGCATCATTTTTCAATAAAGTTTGTCTTTGATCAAAATCTTTATAGCCTCCACCAATGTTACTAGTTTTACCATTACCTAATAATTGTCTTCTATCTTCATCATCTTCGATTTTTTTCAAACTCTTCTCTTGATTAGCCAATTTATTTCTAAATTCACGGATTTTACCGTTATAAGTACTTCTTTGATTTGAAGGCAATGTGGCTATTTCTGTAGTTAAAGAAACAATTATTTCTCGGAGTTCATCAACATTACTTTCAATCTCTTTTAATGTTGATCTTCTTTGTTCTCCTTCTTGATTTATAACTTCATCAAGTTTCTGTTGAGTATCATTTGAAGTTAACTGAAAATCAGTTTCATAAGTATTTAATAGTTCTGACATATCACTCTTTTATTATTATTATTATTATTATTATTATTATTACTATTGCTATTATTACTTTATAAATTAATATTAATCTTTATCTAGTACTCTATCATCAGAATATTTTTTTTTTTTGCCATTCAATTTCAATTTTTTTCTTATAAAAAATTCCAAAAAAAATGTAAGAAAAAAGACCTTATAAAATAATGCCATGCAAAATTAAGCCATTCTCTGGTGTCTGAGAAAGATATTAATGCTATTTTGAATAAAGGAATTATTGTTATAAGATGATACTTATTATAAACAGTTATAAAGAATGATTATACTACATATATTGTGTGAGTATAACGGTAATAACAAACAAATAATAATATAGGTAGGCTGGCTGATATTTAAATTACTCTTTTAATACTATTAGCACTACCACTAGAAATAGCCTTTTTGACATACATGATATGATGATTGATTGATGATCATCCATTTATTATTTATTAATATGGAAGTAAAATGATAATCATCGAATATTATATGATGATTGATACACTTTTAATTTATTTTTCCTTTAAAATTACTACTTACATTCAAGCCAACAAAGTAAATAAATATTGTTTATTTTTATCTCATTTATTACCATAATAATCATTATAGTACTAATTGTCCATTTTACACTTTTCACTAGGAAAAACTTCGATAAAAAAAAAATGGCTGAAACTTTTGGAGTAAAACGATAAAAATGGATATCGAGAAATTTTTTTTCTGTCTTCTTTTTTTTTATTTTTTGTAAAATTATACCTGATCAATTTACTTATATTTTTTTATTAATTAAATGTATATGTATATCAATATCTTCTATATTTACAGAAATTCGTCAAAAATAAAAAAAACAAACAAATTTACAACTATTTTGAATTAATTATGACAACTTTAGGGGTAAAGTCTCGTTGGTTATCACAAATTGAAACAGAAACCGTGCCAAAAAACGTATTTGATAATTATATTTCAGATTTGAAAACTAGAATGAATCAGCAAGCTGAAAGGTTCCAAAAACAAATTAATGATAATAATCAATCTGTACGTACTGAACTTCAAGAAATTAAAGACTCTTTATCTAATTCTACTACTATGATTAGTGACGCGAATGACTCTGACGGTGGTGTTGGCAGCTCTTCTTTAGCATCGTCTTGCTTTTCTACCAATACATCTATTAATGAAAATGATGGCAGCAATAAAAACACTAATACCAATTTCAATAAACAACAACCATTATTTAATAGCACCCCTAGTAAAAAAAAGAAACCAATTGTTCCAAAGAAGAAAAATTTCTTACTTAAGAAAAGACCAAATAGAATCCCCGTTGAACTTTATGACCGAGTCTTGAGGTATGAGACCAATTTAATTATCAGTCGTGAATTTGCTGAAAAAGAATATGATTTTTTAACAAGACCAATTATCAATTTAACCATGAATGTTAGCCCAGAGAATCTTATTCAAGTTAACGATTCTCCTAAAATTACTAGAGATAAATTAATTATAATTCAACTGGAACTACAATCTAATTGTGTCATTTTCCATGATTGGATCATTCATTTAATTGCTCATACTCCACAAGTTTTAATCAAGTCTTTTAAATTAGAATTCCCCGGTGTTGCCTTAGAATGGCGTTGGTTAGCTTCTTATCTTTTAAGAGATTATCCTTATGAAGATCATTCAATATCTACTTATTTCAGAATCATGCTGGCTTACCCAACAAAGGGTACTTGCTTAAGACAATTTTTCCGTAATTTGATGAATGATATTATTGCGTTGAATGGTAACACTTTGTTGCTCAGACATTTGAAAACTATTATTAAAAAAGTATTTGATGAAATTCCTGACGAAAGAGTAGTTCACTGTGAATTTTTAAACAATAAAGATGATAAAATCACTATCATTCAATTATCTCAATTTATCTCTACTATTCCTCTTAGTTTAAGATATACTTTATCTAATACTAATTAATCGAATGTGTGTACAATTTTACCTTTTCCTTCTTGGTCGTGTTTTATTAAAGTATCTTTATATTATTTTTTTTGTTACCATCATAATTACCTTTTTTTTATGTATTTTATACAGGCGTTTTACGGAGTAATACTACTACTACTACTATTATTATTATTATCATTATTTTATTGTAAGCAACATTTATTATTATTATACAGTCATAGATATCTTGATATGAATTATTTTGGGTATGATGTGATTTTTTGAGAGTTTAACATTAATTCTGAACCACGACAATAATGATCCCATATTTCGGATACAATTTCAGCTTCTCTATTTTCCTCAGATATTTCTTCTAATAATTTATTAGCCACATTTATTGATTTATTTAATTTTTGCTAAAAAGTTCAAAATATTAGTATATAAAACTTATAGAAGATGATATATGACAAAAAATAATACATACTAATGATTCAACTATTGCTGCTAATTTATTGGCATGTACTTCATCATTTGGATTATTCATTTTTATCTCTTATTTCATATATCTATACTAGATAGATATGACAACTAGTTATTAACTAATTGTTGTTTTGATATTTTTTGTATTTTCTTTTAATATTTTTTATTTCCTGAAAATTAGTAAACTGCTTTGATGGATCATACCAATTTAACGGATCATCGGTAATTTCAATAAAAAAAAATAAAAAAAATTTTTTTTCTTTAATGCTTGAAAATTTTTTTTTGTCTCTAATAAAGATTAATACTTATACAGAATAGAATAACATTATCTATTAAACAATAAATATATTATAACATATAATAGAATAATCAAAAATGTCCGATAGTGTTGAATTATTGAACACGCTTTTAAAAACAGTGAAACAATCTTCAGACAATACTGAAGAAGCAATAAATAAAATATATAATACCAAATTAGAAATTCCAAGTCATTTGAAAGAACTCAATAATGATAATGAGCTTGGATTATCATTACTTAATTTGAAAAACGACTCATTATTATCTTATTTGAATAGTACTGTGTTAATATTATTGAATAAAATTGAACAATTGAAAGGCAAACAGGAGAGTTCAAATAATGAACAAGTGAAAAAAGCGATTGAAAATTCAATTACTCAAAGAGTTGTCCTTGAAAGAGGGGTCAAAAGTTTAGAGAAAAAAATCAGCTATCAAATTGATAAAATGATTAGAGCATATAATAGATCTGAAGAAGTAGCTAAAATAAATAAAGAAAAACAAGCGACAAAAGAAGCATCTGAGGGAGAGGATGATGAGTCTGATGAAGAAGAAGAATCTGAAGAAGAAGATCTTGGATTCAGACCTAACGCAGCATTATTAATCAAGACTAATAAGAAATCATCATCATCGTCAAATAGAAATACAAATAGAAAGACAGAAGAACCCGAAAGTGAGGAAGATTCTGAAGATTCTGAAGAGGAAAGTAAATCTAGTGGTAAATATAGACCACCAAAGATTAATGCAATGTCAATGGGTGGAAGCAATTATAATCCCGATGATAAACGTAAAAACAAAGATAGACGTGCTAATAGAAAACTACAATCAATGGAAGAATACATGCAAGAACACGGAGAATTACCACAAGTTGGATATTCTGTTGGTAGTAATATTTTAGAGCATGGTAGAGGAGGAGTTAAAACTAGCAGAGAAAAAGCCAAAGAAGACGAAATCCTTAGATATGAAGAAGATAATTTCACAAGAATTCAAACATCTAAAAAGGATAAAGTTAAAGAAAAGAAGAAGAAAAGACAACAAGATGAGAATATCTTTGGTGGGGAAGATTGGAGTATGTTTAATAGCTCTAGAGAATTTGAATCTAGTACATCCAAAAGACACAAACCTGCAAGTGCTTGGGATAAAGCTAAAAGACGGAGAACCTGATATATATACTATATAATATAATAGTACTTATAATAAATGCTTTGGTATAATTAGTGTACAATTATTGCAATTATTGTGTAATAGTTTTTCTATTATAAATAAATAATAGTCTTGCCACGAGGGTGCCCGTTTTAACTAAATTAAGAAAAACTGCAAGAAAAAGAAAAGAAAAGTTAATAAATAGTATAATGCGCTACTGATTGCCTTTAACAACAGGGACAAGTAATGATCATAAATGATCATAAAAGAGTTGGTCGTACGATGAGAAGAAGAATATTTCAATTGAGACAAAAAGAGAAAAAATGCTGGTGTTTTTGTCTTGTAATAATATAATGACTAATATAGGAAACATATCCAATCATTTCAATATGTAAAGGTAACAGACAGCACACAGGTATATATAAACATTACAAAACAATACTTTAAAGTACGAGCTATCAGTAATGAATCATTACTAATTATACGGATGAGATACTATTAATTTCCTCCTTCATCAATGTCAATATGCATCATCACCCAATATTCCATCCACACCACACAGAATGAAAACAGGTGGTGAAAACAACGAAAAAAAAAAAAAAAAAAAAAAAAACAACAAAAAAGGCCTAATAATTTCAACGGAAAAATTCCGACAAATAAAAAAAATTTTTTTTTCTCTCTTTCTTTCTTTCCCTTTCTCAAACTCCTTGTTTTGATCATCATAATCATCTTTAATACAATATTATTAGATAAATAATAAGAATCAGCGCAAAAATGCAGTGCATGGCTCCATGGGTCCCAGCTTTCAAAAGTGGGTTAGTATCAGAAGAAGAAGTTGAACCCTTTATTACATTTTCGTTAGCCACTATAGACAAAATTAAACAGGTACCCCATGTTAGAACATGTGTGTTGCGTGGGTTTCTATTTGATAATGAATCAACTAACTGTTTAATATTTACTACCGATAAAAGATCTAGAAAATATGAAGAATTAATTAATAATAACAATGCTGAAGCATGTTTTTATCTTAAAAAATCTCATAAGCAATTCAGATTTAATGGTGTGGCGAAATTCATCTATCCTAATGCACAATTATATCCTAATGTTAGTTTACCCGATATTGTAATCAATAAATCTGAAGAAGAAGAAGAAGAAGGCGAAGTTGAGGCAGAAGTGAGGATGGCTGATGAAGGTGGTCAACCTATCGTTCACGCTAATAGTAGTACTTCATTATTCTCATTAAATCAAGAAAATAAATTGTCTGCTACTAATACCCCTACTACCACTGCTAGAAAATTATCCACTAATGTTTTGGATGAAATTGAATACCCTTTATACTCTGCAAAAGCTTTGAATCATATTCATAAAACTTTAGAGAGTAATCCCGATGCCACTCTTAATGATTTACTAACATCAAAACCTGAATATTTATATCCTCCAATGAAAGAAGAATATGATGAAGAGTACCATAGAGTCTGGAAATTATTATCTCAAAAAATTAAATCTGGTTTCAAGGCTCCAAAGCCTAAATCTGCTATGGATGAAAATAAACGGATATTATTGGATAGAGTCTCCAGAGGGGTTGATGGTATAAGTATAGCTGATGGGATGAAGGAATATGCAGTGGTGGTTTTTTTTGTAAATAAAGTTGATTATCTTAAAGATAGTTATGGAAGTTCAAAAAGATTATTATATGAAAGAATAAATTATGATCAATGGAAAGAACTTGAAGTTGTACCATAATAATTTTTTAAAAAATTTTTTTCTCATTTATTTTATATATTGCTATTAAGCTTTTTCTTCTTTAATCATCATATAATGATTGTGATGATAATGATGATGATGATTATATTATTAATTTTTTTTATTGCTACTTTTAATTTCAAATTTTCACTATTTATAATTTAATGAATTATTATTACTATTTACATTGCATATATATTAATTACAAAACTGTATGTATGTATGCATTTGTTTTTTCTTTCGTTCTTTAACGTACTGTAGAATTGGCTAATGTATCAGTGAAGGCAGAATAATCATATTGATTATCGGAAGAAACTGAAGGATCAATTAACACTTCTTGTTCATTAGTGACCAATTTCTCATCATTAGTTTTATAATTTTTCATAATCACCAGAAGTTTCTTCAAATCTTTAATCTTTGAATATTTACTAGTTTCTTCTTGTTTTGAGAAAAATAAATCTGCACCCAATTTTGAAAGTTTTGGAGGATTCACAATTTCAATAGTATCTTGGTTTTCATTTTCTGCTGCTAGTAGCATTGCTTGTGATTTAATGCCTCTCATTTTACTAGCTTTCAAATTATTCACAATAACAATTCTTCTGCCAATCATATCACTAGTTTCATATAATGGTCTTAATCCACTACACACAGTTAAAAATTTATCATCGTTATCTTTTTCTGCTGAGTCATATTTCTGAAACTCTTCATTAATTGATACTTTTGATACTAATAACTTGTCGGCATTTGGATGTTCCTCACAGTTGACTATTAATCCAACTTTTAAATTTAATAGTTGTTGGAGTGCCGGTCTGCCAGTACTAAAGCTTCGCTTAGTTAAAATTTTATTCAACATGTTCGAAAAATAAACACTGAAAAAAAGAAAAAGAAACAAAGCAAAAACAAAAGTCAAAGGTTTTTCATGCTAATAAAACTTAAAAGAAGAAGAAAAGAAAAACGTTTCAGTATTTAGTGGATCAACTTACAGCTATTTTTCAATTCGGTTATCCAATATCGAAATAAAAGAAAAAAAAGATTATCTTTCCGCTGCAATTTTCCCTCAAACCGTTGCAGGGCTTCTAAAAAAAAAGAAGAATAAGAATAAAAATTTTCTTTCTTTTGAGATGCTGGTCCTATCGGAGGAGCGAAAGAAACAAACTAAATAAACATGCTGTGGTCACCATTCCTACGGTTTGTTGTTATAAACTCTTTTGGTTTTGATTCTTTTCTCAATTCTAAAAATAATATATAAAATATATAAAGATTCCTAAAATATTTATTTATTTCTTGTTTAAATTTATTACTTTATTAACTATTAATTTTTTTTTTTTTTTTTTTTAATTTGTTTTATTTCAATTTTTCTTGTTAATTAATCATCGCTCAATTTATACAAGCACACCGTACCTATATCTTCAACAACAATCACAAATGACCATCGATATTAATAAATCCCCAGTGAGACCATCAGTATCATTTGATACTGTTAATACTGCTCCAGTGACAGAATTATATCGATCTTACGAACAAACTGTTAGACAAAAAGAAATTGAACTATATAGAAGAATGTCAAATCCTTATTACTTGGGGCCTTCATACAACAAACCAATTTTAAATTATACATTTAAATCAGGAGACTACCATAAGTCATCCAGTGCTGCTACATATTTAGTATTAGTTAAGCTTGACCATAACAATTTGAATAAACTTGTGGACGAATTGTCGTTCAAAATGATACTTCATACAATCATGAATATCGCCAAGGATGGGGATGAATTATACTTTACGTCTTTCGTTACACATTTTGATATCTCTTTTCACGATCATCATTACTATTTATCTCCAGAAGACCAAGACAATTTTAAGAAAAACTTAAAGACTAAATTGTTAGAATTTTATCAAATGAAAGTGTTTCCGCAATGCTTCCCAGATAATAATAAACAAAAATCTTTAAAAATTAATATTGATTTAATTTATGATCATTCAGTTATCAATTCAATTCAAAATGCAATCACTGAATTATCTCCTAATATCTTAGTCTTATGTGATAGTAAGTATCCAGAAGATGAAAAACATCGTTCTAAGATTAAAAAAATCATTAGTGGCTCAAACAGTGTATTAAATTTTTGCTCAAAGAGAATTCAACTCCCGGTGATTATTTTCAATACTTATTTTTTAAATTCAGATTATTCAACTTCTTTAACAACTGGGGCTAATAGTGATTCTAATATTGAATATGGCCCTGATTATTTCTTGGAATTACTTAAAAAATCATATGATAAAAATAAATCTAACCAATTACGCAGTCTTTCGTCGTCATCATCATCATCATCTGATGGACTCTCCAGTGGCTTAAGATTTAGATCTTTGAGTCCTTTCTCATCTTCTAATAATATAGTTACTCCATTTAGAAGTTCTAGTCCTGCAACTACTTCAAAGACCACTGATGAAGATATAGAAGATGGGAAAAGTCAATTTAAAAATGCTTCTGACTTGACTCCTTTCAAAAGTGCTGATTCATTTAGAAGAAGCACTCATTCTGTGTCTCCTTTCCGCATGCATCGTAGACAAAGTAGAGGTTCTTCAGATTGGTTAAGTGCCAACCCTGAAGATGATCAAAATACTAAACTAATTAAAAGTAGATTATTAAGAAGCTTAAAACTCAAATAATCTCATCCGTCTTTTGTTTCTTTTGTTTTGTTTTATATATCCTATTTTATGTATTTTTAATTGTTTTACGCTTGATTACTTTTCGTTATTATTATTTATCCTATTTAATGTAAACATAGAAAGAGATTCATAGTAAATATAGAGCAGGTAAAAAAAAAACAGTTGCTTTAGCTAGTCTGAACTTAAGTATTCAGCGAGATGCTCTCTGGAAAGCCTCCACTGTGGGTGACGAACTGTGCTGAATTGCTTCCCTCCAGTGATACTGCCACTTCTTTGCGAGACAGTGAACAATTAGACTACTCATAATTTTTCACTGCTCACCACAGGGATCGAACCAGACATACTCTAAAGACCACCAGCAAATAAATTTACTAGGTAACCGAACTGGTAAATACCCGGGCTCATGACGTAAAAGTGCTAACTCTTCCGCCCAAGATGCCATTACAGCGAAAATTTGTTTTATCCATCAAAGATAAATCCGAAGCAAAACTACTTCGACACTTTTTTGGATGGCAATTAGCAATAAAATGACAACATATGAGAGTTTAATTTGTTGTAACCTGCTGGTCACAATATAAGAAGATTAATATTAGAAACTGCTGGAACATTCTAGAAGATATATATTTAGAAGTTGTTTAGAACATCCGAGTCACGATATTAGAATATATCTACATTAAAGAACAATCGGATAATATTAAAGATATATCAATAATAATACCTCATAAGAATCTTCTAGAAAGAGCAGAATC